>BGPR01001086.1:220786-244813 GCA_013235015.1 Araneus ventricosus | reverse complement strand
TTCTGCTCCAAACTGCAAAAACGTTTTGCCATCTTAATTACTCCATAGTTCTAGAATTGACAATTCTACTCTTCTAATTCTTGATTATTCTTCTAATTTCCCAAATTTCTTTGAATAATTTACACTGTCCTTAATCCTTTGTGATTTCTTCATGTTATTTCTTCTCCAAAATGCTAAAAAGTTTTGCCATCTTAAGTACTCCATAGTTCTAGAATTGACAAAAGAGCTAGATATCATGGTCGAACTGGAATAACGAAAGAATATATTAAAGGTCATGGGTGCAATACACATCTTAAGGCTTTCGAGTTCCTCTGTTGATACAGTGCTTATATTTAATTTAGAATGCCTGTAAACTGCACCATGAAAATGTCGGATTTAAATACTTTATCATCTCAGTTTTATTAGCGTAACAGAGTTAGAATTTCTTCAAGCATTTCAGTAATTCGTATTAGATAACTACAATTAATAATAGCCGATCTTCACACTAATATTTCTCAGTAGAGAATAAATCCTTTCTTTTCTAATTACATCTAGGCCGCTGTGGCCTAGTGGTAAGGTATCGGCTTCGTGGTTGGAGAGTTTGAAATTCGATTCCACTAAAGTTTCACCATATCTTGGTCCTGTTGGGATCCACACCTACAGGGTGTGGTGCATATAACCTACCCTAGCGGATGTTTGATCAGGGAAGTCAGCTCGGGTGTCTTTCTCGTAATCTGACCGCGGTTCCAAACTACGAGTATCTGTCCCAAACGAACACTCGTGTTGCTTCAGAACGGGACTTTAGTTATATTCAACTAAACTTCTAGCTATATCTTCAAGCCTTACGATTTTTTAAAAAAATTGTATGTTACATGGAGGTAATTTAAAAATATAATGAAATAAGAAAGTTTATTAAGGCTATTTTAGAACTATACATCGCCTACAACAAGAAAGGTTTTTATACATTTAAAAAGAGCATGGTTTACTTCAAATAAGCATTAATAAAAGAATCACGGGTTTGAGACTCTAAACTATTGAAGATTCTTTATATAAGGGCACATGGTGTAGATGTTTATCAAGGTCAAACAATGAAATCTAGATGAAGTTTGGAATGATGGTGTAGAGTCTGGAGTAGGCATCATCACCAAACAACGATTATAAATTGCAAAGTTTGATACCACCTGCACTCATGTCGTCTGAGAAAAGGAATGCCACAATTTTAATCAAATTCTAATTTATGTGGATAGGAAAGTTTGGCCTATAATATGTCAACAGTCCAGCCTGCCTGCTGACGATATGATACTTCCACTAACCTCGAGGAATGAAAATGTCGCTCGATGTCGGCTTGGCTTTTAACCCTCTGACTGCTGTATTTTTTTTAAAATTACTATCTGGATGCAACGTTTGCAAAGATATATAAATATCCCCCTAATAAAGCTAAAGAAATATCTGAGATTAGATCAGCTGCCTCAAGCATCTGGCAAGGCAACTGGGATAATGGAGAAACTGACCGAAGTACGCACGATATAGTGCCTACCCAGCTAAAAAAAATCTGCAAAAAATCTGCAGAAAAAAAATACGCGCGCGTTCCAAATACCTCTCTCTCTGCAGATTTTTCTACAGTCAAGGTTTAATTATTAATTTCAATTATTAATTTAATTTATGAATCAACTTACTTAAACGGTGTAGAATGTGACGAAACTTCAAGCTCCTGTCTGGGATTCGAACCCGCGATCCTAGAAGCAGGAGCGATAGGCAGGCGCCTTAGCCCACAGGGCCACGTCGGCATACGCGAGGTGGAGATAAATTAATCTATTTAAGTTATACCTCACCATGGCTCTCGTGGCGCCATCTAGTGCTGTAAAAATCAACCAAGGTCAGAATACTTGTTTCAAAGGTCGTAGAGATGTGTAACAGATTAGATTAGTAATATTTTTGTTCAATAATATGGATTCTCAGTTTCAATAAATTCGTTTTCACCTTCTATATTTCTGGGAAGCCTTCTCTCCATCCAAAGGGCACAAGCTCCACTTTTCCTTTCTTTTTCGAGGAAAATAGCTAGTCAGAAAGACAGTTGGAAAACTAATTGGAAATTAATTAAATTATGGGGTAAAAGTTTAAAATGGTAAAACCTCAAATATTTAATTTAAAGATTAATTTAGAATTCATTTTTTCAGTGGCATATTTAAAAAATTTAGTCCTAAGACATTTTTCCATTGGGAAATTTTTTGAAACTCCTGTCTGCTGTAGAATTAAACAATAATGATAATTACATTCTAATTTTGTTTTATATCCATTGGAAAATAGAGCTGCAATATTAGAGAATATGGTGCAAAATATGTATTTAGAGAAATGCAGATATTATGAAATTGCAGTTAAATCTTCAAAAAATCAACAGATATTGGTCGAGTTTAATGATTTTGTGAAAATATGCTAAATAACTGCAAATTGAATTAAAGACAAAATACAAAGTCTTACAAAATATACAGGATATTTTAAGAAAAAAATAAAAATAATTTTTTTTGCAGATTTTATGCAGATTAAATTGACGAAAAAATGCAGATTTTTTGTTGTCTTACAAAATTATATTTAGAGAAAAATATAATAAGATTATTTAAAAAAGAATATTTAGAGAAAAATATAATAAGATTTTTTTTTTGCAGAATTTCTGAAGATTAAATTGATAGAGATTTTTTCTGTCTTCAAAAAATCTGCAGAATATTTAGAGAAAAATATCATAAGAAATTTTTCTGCAGATTTTCTGCAAATTAATTTGAAGAAAAAATGCAGATTTTTTTTGTCTTCAAAAAAATCTGCAGAATATTTAGAGAAAAATATAAGAAGAAAATTTTCTGCAGATTTTCTGCAGATTAATTTGAAGAAAAAGTGCAGATTTTTTCTGTCTTCAAAAAATCTGCAGAAATCTTCAAAAAAAGAGATTTTCTGCAGATTTTCTGCAGATTTTTTTTAGCTGGGTAGGGTCTCAAAAAAGCCAGTAGGATGGAATAGAGAAGAGATAATGTTCGTTACAGGGCACGGGCCCTTCGCTTCATACCTTCATCGCTTCAATCTTCGAAAACATGACAACTGCTCGTGCGGAGAAAAAGGAGATCCAATGCATAATGCCCCAAAATGTCGGTTTACCCTCTCCAGGCATTTCCAAACTCCTACAGTGTTACTTAAATTACAGTGGTTGTGAAACATTCTCACGAATAACTTCTCAAGAACCCGACTTCGACTCCTAATACGCTTCATATGTGATGAGAATAATCTCATTGTCGAGGATAATCATTGAGCACGCATCGACCTAGACTGACACACACTTCCGGCTACTTAAGACTCTTCTTCTTTTCTTTCCTCTACGTATTTTTATTTTTTCTATTTTGTTTTGTTTTCTATGTTGTTCTGTCCAGTGTATGTTTCTTTTTCATTATCATTTGTTTTTGTGCCTGTTATTTGTTTTTGTGTACTTTCCTAAAAAATAAAATTCACCTCCATCCATCCAAACCGGAAAGAAGCTAAATGTCTCTGAATACGAGGATGCAGGTGGTGTAATGTAATGTAACGAAACAAATTGCTATTTATATAATAATAACATTGAATCATATTATTTGTATAATATGATTCAATGCTAAAATAGTACAAAGGTGCAAAAAACGCGGAATGCGGAAGAAAATAAACTTACTTCATATCCACGGAAATCGTGGGTTAAGCAATCAAAGGGTCAATAATTTGTAAACTGCATTCTTAACACTTTTTTATCTTTTTTTCTATGTTTGTTCCGCCTTCAATGTTTCTTCTGCCCCATTAGTGCTTTGTGGCCCAGAGTTTCATTGCATGGAACCTCAACTTGACTCAGTTCTCAAACCGTTAAGTTGAACTATAAGAGAAAAAATTAGTTTTATCATTCACTTTGAGATTTATTATTAACTATTTAATCCCGATGAGTCTTTTTTTCTCCTAGCTCCTTTAAAACCGGGACTTTTGGGAAGAAAGGACATAAATTGGACTCTCCCAACCTGAGGGGCCTTTTTCTCACCATCCCATCCCCTGTTGTAACATTCCCTTAAGGCGCACTGAAATGGGCTGTAGTTGGCAAGGATAACTGGATCTCCTACCGCAGTTATCTCCTAAGCGATCTCAGAACCTCCCCTCGAAAGAGGCCAACTGCCTCAGACCGGCCCTAGTCGCTGTTAAGGGGAAAGTTTTAGACCGCCCGGGACCGGTATGAGAGGGTTAAAGCAAAGATGGCGGCCCACACAAGCCGATCCATAATCTTCAGCTGTGATGCATTGTCAGGCCCTTCTACGCAGCCCCCTACCTGGAATTCTAAACAGAGCTGCAAAAGACAATGGCGGGTTTACATCTATAATTGGGCCAAATGAAGAATTCTGGGAATTACCCAAAACAACACCAATAGCGGTGTCCAAGACATTTTCTTGCTGCACTGCAATGTTCGCTTAGTCGCACTTTTCAGAGCTGTAGTGGCGCAGTGTTCCCGCTCATGAAACACCCGCAGAATCAAAAAGAGAAGGGCACTCTTTAAGAAATTTTATCTGCTTATTCCTATAGGCCGAAGTAGACTGCCTACAATTTTTTTTTTCTGTCTGAAATGAAACTTTAAAGGGTAGTGCGCCATAAAAGATTACCCAGTTTATGACGAGTATACTCGTCATGAAAAAGTACACAATTTTGTGTAATGACGAATATATTCGTCATGAGTAAACAGCAGTGACAATTTGCAGTTTAACCATCTCACACCGAGTGAGGTGGTCCCGGGCGGTCTAAAACTTTCCCCTTAGCAGCGATGGAGGCCGGTCTGAGGCGGCTGGCTTCTTCTGAGGGGAGGTGAGGTTCTGAGATCGCTCAGGAGATAAGGGCGTTATGGGGTCCAATTAACCTTGCCAATCATAGCCCATTTCCTTGCGCCTTAAGGGAAGGTTATAAAAGGGGATAGGCTGGTGGGGTGAATGACCACCCACGTTGGGAGTATCCCGTGGTAGTTCCGATAGCAATTCTCTTCCCCCAACCTCCCCCTTGAAAAATTGCTTTATTCCAAGTATGACAGCTGTAAGAAGTCCTTGACAGCTTTTTTTCTGAAGGAGGGTAAATGTCTCTTAACAGCAATGGTACGCTATTTTTTAGTTGCCATTATCAGAATTGCTGGTGTAACCTCTTCTCGCTGCTGCTGAATGTAAACGGGGCCCGGTTAATCGAGACTATGTATGTAACAGTAGTCTACATATATGTATGTACCAGTTACCCATCCCTGACTAAAAACCTCCACTAATATCACAATTAATATATTGACTTATATATGATTCTTTTGATTTTAAGCTGCATAAAGCGCTCTTCGAAAGTGTTTCATTTAGGCAGTTTATTACAACTTAATTCCATATTACACATACTCTGTGTTTGACGAGTATACTCGTCATCGTTTAATTTATGCGACGCAGTTAGACACACATTCTCCAAGGACGTCGAAACAGTTAACTGGTTAAATATTTAAAATTTTAAACCTTTGCTTTCCTTAATCATTGGAGTACATACTTCAACCCAAGTGAAAACTCGACCTCCAACCCATATTTATATGCAAGTCTTTTAATTTTAAAATACCAAAAAAGTAATGCAAAACACATGAAAAAAAACATCAGTCCCTATGTTATTTTACAGAGATTCCTAGTGACAACATATTAAAAAGATTAAAAAATGGAAACGTATTATGTTTCTTGAATTTTATATGTAAATGCTCTCACTTTTTTCAGAAAAGTTCGAATAACAGAATCAAAACCATTGCTTTGAAAGCAGAAAGATAAATTTTGTGAGACAGATGGTTAACAAAAGAATGGATGTCATTTCTTATATGATCATTCTTATTGCACTCATGGGCAGCCATAGCTGATCTTAAATTGTACGGATATTCTTTTGGATGACATCTTAAAGGTAATCAAACTATATCTCTGTTGAGCGTAAAAAAATCAAGATAAGAAATTTGTTATTTTATTTGCACATTATCTATATTTGATTAGCCGTACATTTATTCTACTTACTTTCTGAATGATAGTAATGAAATGTTCTTGCAAATAGAGCACATACATTTCTCATTCAGGATTATCAAACTCACTTAAAATGTTTTTAGTGCTTACCAGAAAAAATTGCATAACATTCTTTGTTTTAATTCTTGTTGTTGTTGTTGTTTCTTATTCCACTTGTTCTAGTCCTCAGCTAGACAAAGTCCAAGAGTCCGCTCGCCCACAGAAAAAGGCGAACGATTCATGGTAAAGGAGAAGAGTGCAGCTTCTGTTGACACTAGACCTTGGACGCCCGAGGGAAGAAGTCTGATTTTGTCCATTGCCTTTATGCTTTAGCTGGGTATAATGGGTTTTATTTCTTTTATTAACAGAATAGAATCACAGAGTATCTTGACTAATAGAGAGATTGGAAATTTGACCTTTAGCTAGAAAACACGTTATTAGTCAGCAACATCGGAAAATCATTTATCTCTGATTATCAGATACCTCGCAATCATCAAAAAACTTTTATGACTTAATTTTGTAGCCTGTGTCATCAGCTTTCTAAAACTGTCCGACTTTTTACACTAAGTGAATTATAAATGGAGTTACAGCTGTTTTATTACCGAATTATAAGCATTATTTCATGTATGAAAACTTTAAATGTGTTTTCTGAGAAATTATATTTTTGGGGAAAGCTGTCGACCGTAACAATGATTTCTCAAAACGTTATTCAAGTATTGATATGAAATTTTCTGAGATTGTTTTCTGTAATATGCTTGATATTTTCCTCTAAAAACTAAGATCAATTTTAAAATCAAATAATATTTTAAGTGTTAAATAGTGCAACATAGAGCTCTCCATGTGAAAAGACAGGCTCATCGAGGTAAATTCCAACACGATCGAAAGTTTGCCCCTGCGATTTGTTGATAGTCATCGTGTAAGCTGGAATTAACGGGAACTGGCGGCGGTTGAGAAGGAATGGTAGATTCACGTCACTGGTGGCTAATTTAATTCTTAGCAAGAAAACAACATCGCCACGATTGCATTCAGATAACAATTTGGCGTCCAAAATATATCCCGCGCATGAAATACCACTGACGTAATTTACTACTTTCTATTAAAAAACGGAAATTAATTTGAAATATAGGATTAATATAATTTAAAATTTCTTCGTAACTTCTGTTCATAGCGAGATAAATTTTATATCAATCGGTAGCAAATTTTATTTCACTATTTTAGAGCTATTAAATTTGAAATTAGAACGACAATTACTCCTTTAAATTTAAAATTACTGAAATTTAGGTTCTCTAACTATGAAATAATGCTGTTTAAAGTCTCGCTGTGTTATGGCGAGAGTTTTATTATTAGTGATGTTAAAGCGTTACCAGAGGATCTGGGCTATTATATTAGTAATACTTTATCCATGATTGTTTAAGAAAATATACATATAAATACAAGCTATCTGCTTTTGAACTGAACATGAAAGACGGAAGAAGACGTTTGCCCCTCTCGGTGGCTTAAAAGACTCGATTGCTTATTAAAACCTTTCTTTAACTCAATGTATTCAAAATAATAAAACTATAACAGTAAGTTTTTATCCAAAATAGACTCGACTGATTCATCAAGTACGAATGCTAATAGAAGCGAAAACTCAATTTCATTTCCATTTCCCAATATTTAGAGACTTCTATGCTTTAGGGAGCAAATTTTTGCCGACTCATACTGACAGTGACTCCCACAGAAAACGCGTGGGTGGCGAGCATTCTTCTCTTCCTTGAGTAGATATGAGAATGATTTTACAAAAGAAGGATTTTATTTTTCTTTCTTTGTCATTTAGAAGTCGGAGAAAATTATTGTGAAATTTTCCAACCTTCAATATTCATTACGGAAAATAAGAAATGAAAGAAAAAAATGCTACCTTTGTAGTATTAATAAGTTTTTCATCTGTAACAGGTAATCTGAACCTTGAGAGCCACATGTGGTTGTTGGGGCACAAAAAAGTGATTTTGAAGTTAAATGGAAATTGAAAGGGAAACTATTACAGCTTTATACATAAAAATTTAGAAATGTGGTTTGCATAGCAGAGATTTCAATCAAAGGTCTTGAAAATGTCCTTTACGTTGTATTTTAGTGAATGAAGTTTTTTATGTTTTTCTTCTCAAGACTTAAAAAAAGACTTCATTGTAGATACAAATCTAAATATTTGCTTCGTTATTATGGATGACAAAGGACATTGATTCTTAGATTAAAATTTACAAAAGAAGAATGGAGTTTTAATTTATAAGTAGTAGAATTGTTGTTTAATTATAGAGAATTAGATAGAAAGTACTTAAATGTGATTGTTTAAAAACTCATATTGAAATAAATATGTGAAAAAAAATATATAATCTAACACTTACGCAAAAATTGCATCAGGCTAATTAAGGTATCCGACTGGTTTAAAATCGTCGTTTTTGATGAAATTACCAAAACACGTTTTATGACTTAATTTTGTAGCCAGTTTAATAAGCATTCTAAAACTGTCTAACTTTTTACTCTACGTGAATTACAAATGGAGTTACAGCTGTTTTATTAACGAACTGTAAGCAATATTTTAAGGTGCACGAAAACTTTAAATGCGTTTTCTGAGAAATGATATTTTTGAGGAAAACTGTCGACCGTAACAATGATTTCTCAAAACGTTATTCAAGTATTGATATGAAATTTTCTGAGATTGTTTTCTGTACCATGCTTGATGTTTTCCTCTAAAAACTGAGGTCAATTTTAAAATCAAGTATAATTTTTAAGTGCTTAAATATAAACGAAAAGCATTTTTTCTGAAAAATTACCAGTTTATTAACTATGTTCAGCTATATCTCAAAATTATTTTAAAGTACACGAAATATTTTAGAGTATAACACAGATAACTATCATAAAAATGTACTCCTACAAGGATTTATGTATATTTAGAATATGATTTTGTCTATGGCTGTTAGCGTAAGGCAAATATTTTAGTCATTTTTCTTCAAATTTCTCAGTTTTTTTAAGAAAATATTATTTTGAAAGCTTAATTTTACAATATTTTCATAGTTTTAAAACATATGCTGTTGAAAAAAAACATTAAAATATATATATAAGTTATTTTTCAAAAAAATGTCTCCGAACACAGTCGAATACCTTAATTTATCAAAGGATAAAATTACTTTGGCAAGTTGATTAGACCGCTTAGAAATTTATTTTATAAATTTACGATCGATGTAAGTTGATTCTATGAAACTAAAAATTAAAAACACTGATAAATAAATAATAGTCCAGGTTCCTTAATATTTAAGGATTACCCATTTTCGCCAAGGGATTATACTTCAAAAGTTCCACTGCATAAACTTACAAATTTAATTTCTCTAGGGAGTTCTGTTGGCAGCTAAATACACAAAATAACACGACGATATTTATGGCCTACTAAAATCTCATTTACCACTTTCATGTTCTAATAATGGATTTGTTGTCTTTATTACTCCTGTAAATATCAGAATCTAAACTGCACACGATCCATGGAAAGGTATCAGATACACCGAGTAATTTAAATCGGATTACTCACTCTAAAAGCCTTTTACAATAAACACTGGTGCCGGGATGCAGCTTGCAGAAGGGGCTTTCATGAAAAGCAGCAGGTGGTAGAAAAGTGACACCAGCCCCTCGGGAAGTGATGTCAAGATAGTTTCGATAAACCTACAACGACTCTGCGTAATCAACAACAGTGTATAGTGTTTAATGCACTAAGACAAGTTGGATGTTGGTACATAATGTTCAGGATTCGTCTGAAGATCGGTATAGCATGTTATCAATAATTAACTGCTTCATGTAGATTAACCTTCTCACACCGAGAGAGGCGTCCTGGGCTGTCTAAAAATTTCCTCTTAACAGCCACAAAGGCCGGTTTGAGGCGGTTGGCTTCTTCTGAGGGGAGATGAGGTTCTGAAATCGATTAGGAGATAAGTGAGGTAGGGGGTACAATTATCCTTGCCAACCACAGCCCATTTCCGTGCGCCTTAAGGGAAGGTTATAGCAGGGGGTGGGATGAATGACCACCCAGGTTGGAGAGCCCATTTCAAGTCGCTTCCTCCCAAAAAGTCCCGGTTTTAAAGGATATAAAAGATAAAAGACGCCTCGGGAGTAAAGAGTTTAGGTTCCAATGTTTGTAAATTTGTACAAGGGGATAAGGAAAACAGAAGAGAATCCCGTGATATTTTTTACGGGTGTTAAAATACGCTTCAGTTCCATGTCATATATGTTTTTATATATGGTAAATTAGGATGACAATGTGAAGCACTATTTACAATTAATGTAGTGATTCGTCAATTTTTCAATGAAATTGGTAGTACTAAATCGTTCAAATAACTAATATTTTTTAATCCTCTGACTACTGAGCGTTCTCAAAATCTGAGTACAAGTGTATAGGAGGTTTGTTTACTAATTTATAGGTGAAATAGATTCGTCCACCCCGTTTCAACTTTTCGCTTCACTACGGGTGGTGGATGATGTGAATGGAAGGCCTTTCATCTCTTATCTCTCCCCTAAGGGGCCCTTTAATGACAACTCACCCAACTGCCTTCTCCCCGCTTTCGGAACATTAACCGGCCGACATCCGCCCCACTAGTATAGAAGTTGCATGGCCGGTTATGGCCGAATCAGGAGTCAGAGGGTTAAGCGATGAGTAAATTAAACATAGTACAGAAAATAAACATTAATAACACTGCTAATTTCACGCATAAATTCCTTTTCAGTGTTGTTGCTTAAACTTCTTGAAAGTTCTCATAGTAAGGTTCAGCGTTTTGGAAAATAATGTGTCAGGTGCATGATATTTTTAAGGTAATCGTGAGAAATTGATGAGAAATCTTGAACGAAAATTGATTGTATTTATTTTATTTTAAATTCTTTCCAACTCATTTTCTTATCTTGGCTGAAAAGTTGTAAAATAGAAACAAATAAAAAAGATAAGGAATACTTGTTATAATATGCAATATTAATTGCATTGACATATGCAATATTAACTGCATATGTCATATAGAAGAAGACGCCTATCCAATCAAAATGATAAACAAGATAATTTTCAGAAAATATGATTTGTGCACACTTTTCTCAGAATATATCTACGGTGTTCATACTTATAATTATAGACAATAAATAAATCAAAATTCTCAGTATAAACGAAAAGAATGCCCTAGTCAAAATGAAGTCTATTATAGTCAGCAATATTTTTGCATTCTGATATTTTTACAAGTTTAATTTGCATTTGAAAAAACTCATATATACTGCAGCCTTAAACAAACTTTTCTCTATTAAAATAATGAATCGGATTTTTTTTTAATAATTAAAATACAGTTTTCACACTTCAGCATTTATTCGGATTCTTTATTATCCAAGAATTACCATAAATTGCGAATTCCATCATAAATGACTATTAAAATGAGAATCACATAATTTTAAAAATAAAAAAAATGTTTCATTCCTTTCCACGAATATAATTCCTGTTACATGCAAATTACGCTTTTCGTTGTAGATTTAGTTATTCGGTTGAAAAGTAAAGAAAGCAACATTGTCATTTGAAAACCGGCAGCAAGAATAATTGCTACAGCAAAAGGCTTGCAATTGCTTCTATAAATGCAGCATAGAAGCTTTTGAATACCTTAATGAACTTTGAAAATGGATTCGAGAGCTGATAATGAGGAAAGAGAATGCGAGACGAGAATAAACAAAAGTCTGATGAATGCTGTTTATGTAGCGAGCTTAAGATGTAATTTTAATTCACAGAAAATGATTGTATTTGGAATTATTTCAAATACAATTTAACAGCGAAAAAATAAATAAAGTCTAAATGTTGTATATCTTAAAAATTAGAAAATTAATGACTAGATAGTTAGTATCAATCTTATAGACATTCTCCATTATTGTTAGTAAAATTTCATTAGCGCTTTATTAAAAAGATCAAAGTCGATTGACAGAAATTTCATTTTAAAACTAGTTAGTTCGTATTCTCTAAAATTAAAAACATCATTACCATTTAAGAACTGGTAGTCAGAACAACTGCTTTAGAAAAATCTGTTACTTTTATAAGTGAAACAATGAAACTTTTACAATGCAAACTTCCCTAAAGGGTTTTAGACCCGAGAATTAGACAGACAAAATAACTGATAAATGCTACACTGAAGAGCCAGAAAAAATGGTACACCTGCCTAATATCGTGTAGGGCCCCCACGCACACACAGAAGTGCTGCAACACGATGCGGCATGGACTCGACTAATGTCTGAAGGTAACTTGGAGGCAATTCACACCATTCATCCTTCAGGACAGTCCACAAATCCATAGGAGTGAGAGGTGGCGGATATCTATTCTCAACAGCATGTAGCAAGGC
Organism: Araneus ventricosus; assembly: GCA_013235015.1. Taxonomy (NCBI): domain Eukaryota; kingdom Metazoa; phylum Arthropoda; class Arachnida; order Araneae; family Araneidae; genus Araneus; species Araneus ventricosus. The sequence goes on along the minus strand of BGPR01001086.1, from coordinate 232,428 downwards.
ATCCCGGATATCTTCAATAACGTTCATCTCTGGGGATTTAGGTGGCCAATGGAAGTGTCTAAAGTCAGAAGAGTGTTCCTGGAGCCACTTGGTAGCAAGTCTCGACGCGTGGGTGTTGCATTATCCTGCTGGAATTGTCCCAATCCGTCGGAATGCACAATGGACATGAATGAGTGTAGGTGATCGGGTAGGATGCTTAAGTACCTGTCACCTGTCAGAGTCGTCTCTAGATGTATCAGGGGTCCCATAACACGCCAACTGCACACGTCCCATACCATCACTGAGGCTCCACCAGATCGAACAGTCCCCTGTTGACAAACAGGGTCTCTGGATTAATGATGTCATCTCCATACTCGTACACGTGAATCCGTCCGATACAATTGGAAACGAGACTCGTCAGACCAGGCAACGTGTTTCCAGTCATCAACATTCCAGTGGTACTGTTGTCGGGCCGAGGAGAGGAGTAAAGCTTTGTGTAGTGCAGTCAGCAACGGTACACGAGTGGGCTTTCGGCTTTGAGAGCTCATATTGATGAAGGTCAGTTGAAGAATTCGCAAGCTGACACTTGTAGATGCCCCATCATTGAAATCCGCGGCAATATGAGGAAGTGTTGCACTTCCATCTCATTTAAGGATTCGCGTCTAGACAGTCAATGGCCAGTTCTTTCAAGGTCTTTTTCCGGGCCCACCGACGGCGGAAAATTGATGTTTTACCGGATACCCGATATTCCCGGTACACTCGTGAAATGGTTGTACGCGAAAATCGATACTTCTTCTCTGCTTCGGAGATGCTATGTCCCATCTCTCGTGCGCTGATTATAACTCCACGTTCAAAGTCACTTAAATCTTGATAACCTGCAATTGCAGCAGCAGGAACCGATCTAATGCATTTGCCAGACATCTGTTGCCTTATATAGGCGTTGCCGACCGCATCGGGTTATGATAATTGGTTGCATACCTCCGTTATTTGCAAACGCACGCCTGTGCTAGTTTTTCTGGCTCTTCAGTGTATTTGTGTAGAGAGTGTTTATTATAATTTTAATTCTCCGGAACAGATTGTGCCTGAAATTAATTCAATACAATTTAATAGCGGAAAAATAAATGGGTGCCTATTATTGTATACCATAAAAACTAGAAATTGAATTGCAATACACCAGGGTAGTATGAATCTTAAAGACAAATTGCATTATTGTTGGGCAAATTTCATTCGCGCTTGATTATAATGATCAAAGTCGATTGACAGAAATTTCATCTCATATTTAAGATAATATCATAAGATAAACCATAGAAAATAGTTATATACATATCCAGTGTATCCTTGCCATAACTTATTATCGAAGCCATAACTTATCGAATTGTTTGAAGTTTTTCTAAGCGAGACTTGACTAGGACGGAAATCTGATCTCTTTGCAATTTTCCTTGTGATCCTGGGTAATCCGCAGGGAATAAACTTCCAGGGAAAATCTCAGAAAGAATAAATCTTCTGAATCGAAAAGACGGAAATGATATTAAGATTCTGCATGATCTTGGGAATGCATCGTTGATTGCAGAAACAACCTCAGTTATTTTATTTTTCAGAATTGTGTTTCTGCCGTTTTCGCATTCTAAAGGTGTATTTAGATGAGTGAAAAAATGACAAGAATGAAATAAAGTCACATTATAAGTGCATAAAATCTACCAGTTAAAAAACTAATATTGATAAAAAGAACTAACCAGTTTCTTTAAAGTTCCCAGTATTTTGATAGTAATGACTTGTGATTTCTGCAGTCGACGACTCAAATACAGACACCGATTATATAAATAAAAATAAATTAAAGACACTGAACAGGAACAAAGGAAGATGTTATAGAGACGAATCTAGTTTATTTTAATTAATCGATTATATAATTTAAAAATCAAGACACTGAATAGAAACAAAGGAGGGTGTTATAGAGATGAATTTAGTTTATTTCAATTAATCCATTATGCATGAAAAAGCAAGACACTCAATAGGAACAAAGGAAGATGTTATAGAGACGTATCTAGTTTATTTTAATCAAACGGTTATATAAATTAAAAATCAGGACACTGAATAGGAACAACAGAAGTTGTTATAGAGACGAATCTAGTTTATTTTAATTTATCGATTATATGCAAGAAAAAGCAATACACTGAATAGGAACAAAGGAAGATGATTATAGAGACGAATATAGTTTATTTTAATTTATCGATTATATGCTTGAAAAAGTAATACACTGAATAGGAACAAAGGAAGATGATTAGAGAGACGAATCTAGTTTATTTTAATTAATATATGCATGAAAAATCAATACACTAAATAGGAACAAAGGAAGATGTTATAGAGATGAATGTAGTTTATTTTAATTAATATATGCATGAAAAGGCAATACACTGAATAGGAACACAGAAAGATGATTATAGAGACGAATTTAGTTTATTTTTATTAATATATGCATGAAAAGGCAATACACTGCTTAGGAACAAAGGAAGATGATTATAGAGACCAATCTAGTTTATTTTATTTAATAATGCATGAAAAAGCAATACACTGAATAGGAACAAAGGAAGATGTTAAAGAGGCGAATGTAGTTTATTTTAATTATTCGATTATATGCATGAAAAAGCAATACACTGAATAGCAACAAAGGAAGATGATTATAGAAATGAATGCAGTTTGTTTTACTTTCAGAATACGGAGAAAAGGATCATTTTTAACCGTTTGATATCGGAAGAAATTGTTTAATATGCCACTTTCAGAATCCATACGCATTCAGTATCGCCCAGCCTAATGTTCCCTATAAAATTAGAATAAATCTTAACGCGTTCACGCCGGAGCTGCAATTCATGTTCCTCTCCCATAGGCGGCAATTCTAAGAGCGCTTTGCTTTATCGGGCGGCGCCGAAATGAAGTGAAAAATGAAATTTTACCGCAATAAAAACCATTGTTGCTCTTTATTTTTTACAATTATTGCTGTAGTAAGTGTTTTTGCCCGCTCTTTGTTTGAAATGTTTTTAAAAATTGCATAGAAATAAATTAACAATTCTGATTATACTATTGACTTGTTATGTTTATAATAGTGAATTGTTATGTTTAAATTATCTTTTATATAAGTTATGTTTACAATATTGAGTTGAAATAAAATAAAACTTTTTCAGTTAAATTTCCAATATTTTAATTTTCAACTATATGGAAATTTTTTCTAGATACTTAGCGAACTAATATGTTGGTGGTACGCATCGCCTGGTGAAATATTGAAGTGCGCGCCGCCTGATAGGGCATCTAAGTTCGAGGCAATGGGCATCTAAGTGAGAGGCAATGGGCATCCAAGTGAGAGGCAATGGGCATCTAAGTGAGAGGCAATGGGCATCTAAGTGAGAGGAAATGGACATCTAAGTGAGAGGCAATGGGCATGTAAGTGAGAGGCAATGGGCATCTACGTGCAAGCCAATGGTGGTACGCGCCGGCGTGAACGTGATAAGTTTGTGCATTCTCTCAGCAACATTGCCACAATATTTCTAATTAGCATGTCTATTGTTAGCACATTACATGGCCTTAAGTTGTCCCTTCGCTATGGAAAATATAGAGTATGCATTTAAGAAAATTACCTATTCCACTTGAAAAGGATTTGAACCAAAATTTAATGCAAATCGAAAAAATTTATTTTAAGGACCACATTCTACCATCATACTTAAAATACCTTTTGCTTTGAGTCAGTGCCAATTTTTTATTCAGTCATTTTATTCAAAGGAAGATCTTTTCAAAATGTTGAAATTATATTTTGCATTATGATTTTTATTCTTGTGATTGAAGTTTGATTGTCATATTTCTTGCGCCTCATAGAGAGTTAAATGGCAATGTTTAGGAGCTTCTTATGGTAGGAGTATTAAAAAGACTAAATTAATTAAATTTTAAAAAGTCTAAATACTGAGAGTGGCATCAAGTTTTTTAAAGTGTTCAATTTTTATATAACGTGTGTAACGATTTAACTCATTTTTAGTATTAATGCTATGTTAGGTATAGTATATTAATTAATAAATTCACAAAGTAAGTCTCACATTTCCAGTTATATACATCCCAAATTAAAAATAAAATATCCTTTTGAATGCCGCAATATTCCCAAACGTCTTTTTGTATACAACTAGCAGAAACATTATGAAGATAATATTTTATAAAGTAAACGCTCTAAGTTCAGATCTTTTATCCCATTATATACCAAACTATATTACTTCATTTTATAAAGTAAACGATCTAATTTCAAATCATTTAACCCATTATATACCAAAACTATATTACTTCACTTTTTCATAAGTGAAGTAATATTGTTTTGGTATATAATGGGTTATGTTATCTTATTATATTAATCTTATTACATGAAAGAGGTATGAAATAAAAAGCTATTCCTGAATTTTTAAATTATAACTGATGAATTAACCTTTAATTAGAATTAATTATCTTTTTAATCAAAAAATATATTTATTGCATTTGTTACTTTTATAGCAGTTAGTTCAACACTTAGATGCCATAATCAAAGCTTAAACTTGCACTGCTTAGATGAGAAAAAAATGACGTTAGGCTGTCTTTTTCAAACAGCCGCTGATGTTAAAGTCGTAGGACTACTTTACTCGCGTGACTTTTTTCAGATTTTCAAATCTTTTTGTAACTTCTGTTGCTACCCTTTATCTCTAAAATAAGACATTTGTTCTGTTTTTAACATATGTAGTTATCGAGATATAAAGGATCGCGTCACCAATTCATGCTTATTTTTGCCCAACTTTGCGACTCGGTAGTCGCTGAACTTCAATTCCGATTTTCAATTTTTTTGTAATCTCTGTTGTTACCCTTTAGCTCTAAAATAAGATATTAGTTATGTTTTTAACATATGTAGTTACCGAGATAAAGAGGATCCCCCATACAACGTTTTCTGTAACTTTCTGGCGTGCGAATCAAATTTCTTCATAAGACCCCAATGGGAGGAACGTAGTCCTACGTTAAAAGAAAGCAATCGCCCTAAAAAAGGGGCAATGGTAAATAAAGAATTAAATCCTAAGACATGCAATTAATGTCATTCGCATCCATAAAAGTATTTTTTTGAGTAACTAAATTCTTAAACTCTGAACGTATGATGTATCATCATATAACAGACAGATCTCGGTTCTTTAGCGTTCGGGATATGAATATCGAGCTTGCCTCATTACCATTAGTTAGTGGTAACATTAACTAGGATGCTTAGAATGCATGACTTTGGCTTCATCCGTCACGTCATTTGACAGTTGACTTCTGATAAGCTGTCAGACTTAACTGTCCCATGTCCATCCAACCCGTTCGGTTGCTGTAATGTCATCAGGCACGGGGCATGGGGAGGCGTTCTGTCAGACTTAACTATTACAATTAGGAACCTGTCTGAATAAACTTCAAGGCATCTGGGAAGTCACAACCCCAAACTGTTATCAATTATGTAAGAGCCTCATGTATAGTGTATGGAAGCAGACACGATGCCTATTCAGATAAATAGACAATTTATTAGTAGCCATGTACTTGGTAAAAACCTATATTGCAAGTATTCGCGCACACTTCTATATTTGATATTAGTAGTGAATGTTAGGTAATTAAAAGATGTTTATAATGATTAAATTGCATAAGAAGTTGTTAATATATAAATTTTGAAATTACATTGGTTACTTTTACAGCTCTACAAATTTTTAAATATTGTACAATTAATTTTTCTGCCTTTGGTGCATTTACTGTGCTATTTATTTATTTCATTTATTGTTATTATTTTCTTTTTGTTTGTATGAAGCATTATCTAATTTTGAACTTTCTTTTCTGCCTCGTAAGATATGGAATATTAAGAGTAGGAAATAATTCAATTAATTTTTTTCTACAAAAAATCTTTTTTCTTGTCTATTTTGAACATTCGGGAGGAGATTCATTTATTTTCCAATATCACTGAAAAATACCAATTTAATCATGGCCATAGACACTTTAAAATCTCTGAAAAACACAAAAATATATTCTGACGCATCCACTTGGTGTTGACGTTGCGATCGTTTTTAACATTAGACCTGCATTATCATGATTGTTTTCATAACGGCCAAAGCCCGAATTCTCTTTTCCTGTATGTCTTTTATATTCGTCTATAAAACATATTCTTTCTACGGAGTAAAACATAAATGATCAAATTGAAATCCATTTATTACCTTTTATAATGACCTTAGCAATATTAATTATTTTTAATGCTGTATCAACAAAATAAATTTAGATTAACATATTCCCTACCACTATTTACGCCTGAGATTTGAACCGTCTGTCTAATTAGATGGATCCTTCTCTGCCATCTCTTAACTACAGTAGAGAAGGGGGGTCATCAACTGTCTGTCCACCAAGAGAACTGTCGCCATCATATTGTCTAGTTTACGGCGGTCTCTATAGCAACTGATTATGCTAGGGAAGATCCATTTCGAATAGGAGGAATCCAAAGGAAGTTGAGTTTTTTTTTAATTCTTGGCGCCAGTTTGCAGCGGAACACATTTGAATCAGTTCTAGTTTACGGCGGTCTCTATATTAACTGGTAATGCTAGGGAAGATCCATTTCGAATAGGAGGAATCCAACGGAAGTTGGAGTTTTTTATTCTTGGCGCCAGTTTGCAGAGGAACACATTTGAATGAACTTCTACCTACTAGAAATGGATTCTTCCTGGTTTCTATAGCGACCGCCATAAACTAGACTATTTGGCGGCGTCAGTTCTCGTTTTGGACAGACGGTAATTAGATAATAGGTTCTGGACACGTCGGTGGCAGTGAATGCGTTAACCTTCCACCGTGCCCGTGTATATGAGAGATGCACTAAAGAAGAATTTTGTTCTATATTTTTAACCAGAGAGCAATACGAAAGTATGAACTTGACTATTCTTCCAGCTCTTTTCGACGAACTGTTGGACATTGCTTAGAATTCGAGGGGTTAATAGGACTCTGCGAATCTGGTATTTGCTCATCAGATACGCACGACTGTTTAGGCTTAAGTCAGTAAAATGAATATAAAATTGACCTCCTGCTTTTTCTATCTAAATTTGGTACTTGTTTGTTAAAGTGGCCAGCGAACTTACTTGGCGACCTTCGGAATTCGCCAAGCCCGTAAGATCAGTATTCTACAGTTCTGATGATTTCCGAACGGATTTGTTTAGAACTGCCATGCCCTTCGCTTGTTGACTTTTTGACGAAGGATTGCTTCGAGACGAGAGCTCATTTTGGAATTTTAAAAAGTGTAGATTCCAAACATTCGTTGAAGAAGCGTAGCTTCTAATTCCCTCTTTGATGAAAGTGAAACCGATGATGTTTTCTAAGGTTAAAAAAATTTGCCCGGTAACACTTTAAATGCCGCAGGCATCGCATGCACAATTTGTCTTTTTCAGATGTCGCAGGCATCGCATGCTCAGGAGACCAATAAAAAGCTGACTGCGTACCAAAAACAAATGTTCTCACATCGCCAAACCGTTTTCCATCATGGCGATATATCTCTGTTGCTTGGGGAGTCAATCTCGTTGGCGCTATACCCTAAATGTTTAATGTTTTCTTTAGTTCCATATTATATTTACTGTTTTATATTACAAATGCAAATATTTCAGTTGAAAAATTGGATATTTCATCTATTTTGTTTTCAAGTCATTCAGATAATTTCTTAGTCATTTTATATTGTTTTTGTATTTTATGTTTACATTGTTTCCATTCCTTTTTATTCAAAAGTAGCTTAAACTCCTTGTCCTTATTACCATTATCCGATTACAACCCAGAATTAATAAATACCCTTTTAGAAATTGATATTTTACAAAAGGGTATCTAGAAAATTCGTGCGATCTTTTATGTTGGCACAGAGGGCTTGCTAGCTGGAAGATTAAAATCGTTAATGAAAGGCTTTAGAAGTAAAATCCAGATTGTTCTAGATCCAAATATATACAATTAATATCATATCTCGTCAGATACAAGCATCACTATGCAAGACTAAATTCTTAGATTCTGAATGCACAATGTGTCACCATGCGTAACAAGCAGGTCTCAGCCAGAATTCATCAGAGAATGAATCTCGAACTTGCTTCATTATGATTAGTTAATGGTTACATTAACTAGAATTCTTATAATGCATGACTTTGGCCTCATCTGTCATGACATCTGACAGTTCTATTGTGATAAGCTGTCGGACCTAAATGTTACACTTAGAAGGCAGCCTGCATTAACTACATTTAGGAAGATGCTGACAATTTTCTTATCACTTATGCAGATACTATATATATTAATGCTGGTAGGAAAATTCGTGTAATGCGTTTTAAATAAATGATAACATAACGGAAGCTCATAAATGTTTCCATTTTAATTTTTTAAATCAGATTAAATGTTAATGCAGGTTTTTAGTTTATTTCAATACATTGCATACAAAGTTTAATTCGGCAACAATTTGTTCGGAAAGTTTAGGTGTGCAATGAAAATCCGTTATTATCGATTTAAAAAATATAATCTTATAAACTCGAAATTGTTAGCAAATATTTAAAAATGCCAGCAGTTAGCTTCTTCGTAAATTTTAAAACATAATTTCTTCAAAGTTTCTGAGTCATAATTAAGGAGTAATTTTATTTAAGCCTTTAAATTATTTTATTAAATTTGCAATTTTGAAATTCTCTCAGTAAATTGGAGCAAGCAGAGATCATCAGTATTATCTATCATAATTTTTTTAACTAATTTATTGAAATTATTAACAATTTGTCAAATATTTCATATAAATATATGGAATTATTTTAGGAACTAGGATGCACTTTGTGATAGAAAATATTAAAAATAAACCTCATAAAAAAGCAGATATCAACTATTAAAAGAAACAGGAACTAAGCATGAAACTTGCATTCTACTATTTCAGTTTATTGCGTGGTTAAATTTGGTGCTAAATAAACCATATTAAATTACATTATGCATGAAAATAAGAATAAAACCAGAGATTCATCAGAAACAGTTTAATCTGTCTCATAATTTTAGGTCAGTGAAAATGATACAAATATTGACTCCTTTTGTATGAATATTATGTTTGAAGAATGACTTTTGATACGTAATCAAATTCAAAATTTCCTCCTAAATGCAGGATAGAAAAACTTCCTATAAGGCATCAACATAATAATATTAAAAGACTCGCGATTGCTTATTAAAACCTTTCTTTGATTCAATCCAGATAGCACGTAAGTTTGCAGCAAGTTTGATTTTGACTGCATATTACCTTGTCATTGCAAATTTGAGGCGTCAAGCTTGAAACGAACTTGTGGCAAGTTCGCCGTGACAACTAGCCCCACCCTCGCTTGCAAAACGCGTTTACCACAAATTCGCCGTGACAAATAGCGGAACCTCCTTGCAATGCAAGCTTGCCGCAAGTTTGCAAAACAAGCTAGATGCAAAGATAGCACAAAGAGATAATTATCATTGTCTCTGTTTCAGAAAAAGATCCGATTTTTATTAGCATCTCCTAGACCGTTCTTCTTTTCATTAATTCAATAAATCAATGATTATTTGTAAAAAAACTAACTTTTTAATAAAAAAAAATTGAAACATTTTCCATCTCTTTACTAAATATAGCACTCGCACTTTAAAGAAAACTATATCGCCTTTTTCTGAATGTTGAAATTTTAGCGTTTATAAACAAAATTAAACCGAAAAAACAGTCAATGTCTGTTGAAAAATAAACTTATACATTTTGTCCCATTTTAAAGTAATTATTTTTGAACTTTAATTTCATAATTTATTCTACTAGCAAAACGTAGTTATTAGCGAAAATCGCCCTCTCTTTGACTTCAAATCATATTCTCAACTCAAAAAATTAATGAAATCAAGAAAACAGTTTAAAAGAAATCGTGTACGAATCAAATTGAACGATGTATTAGCGAAATCCATCTTCTCCTCTCAGAGTTTAACTGGCCGAGTGGTTAGCGCGTCAGCTTTCGAACCGGTAGGTCACGTGCTCTAATCCGGGTTGTGTTCGTACACTGTTTTTGTTATAATTTGCAATGAGTTTGACGCGCAAGCTTGCTGCAAGTTCGTCCCTTGGTGACTTCGAAGCTTGCGTTAATTTGTTTCAAACTTGTTGCCAGCTTGCACTCTTGTCATGTCAAACTTCTTTCAAGCTTTCACTCTTGTCATATCAAATTTGTTGCAAGCTTGCTGCAAACTAAAATTGCTATCTGGGAATGTATTCAAAATGATGAAATGATAATAGTAAGGTTATATCCAAAATATACGCGACTGATTCATCAAGTACTAATGCTAATAGAATCGAAAACTCAATTTCATTTCCATTTTTCAATTTTTAGAGACTTATATGTTTTAAGGACCTCATTTTTGCCGACACATACTGACAATGACTCCCACAGAAAACGCGTGGGTGGCGAGCAACCTTCTCTTCCTTGAGTAGATATGAGAATGATTTTACAAAAGAAAAAAATTTATTTTTCTTTCTATCTTTTTTTGTCATTTAGGAGTCGGAGAAAATTATTGTGAAATTTTTCAACCTTCAATATCCATTAAATAAAAATTGAAAGAAAAAAAATGCTATCTTCGTAGTAGTAATAAGTTTTTCATCTGGAACAGGTAATCTGAGCCTTGAGAATAACATGTTGTTTTTGGGGCACAAAAAAGTGATCTTGAAGTTAAATGGAAAGTGATAAGGAAACTATTACAGCTTTATATATATATATATATATATATATATATATATATATATATATACACAAATTTAGGAATGTGGTTTGCATAGCAGAGATTTCAATCATAGGTCTTGAAAATTTCGGCGGGTCTCTTGCGTTGTAATTTAGTGAATGAAGTTTTCTATGTTTTACTTCTCAAGACTTATAAAAAAAAATTTCATTTTAGATCCAAATTTAAATATTTTCTTCGTTATTATGGATGGCAAAGAAGATTGATTCTTAGATTAAAATTTACAGATGGAGAATGGAGTTTTAATTTATAAGTAGTACAATTGCTGTTTACGAGAGCTATGGTGACGCTAAAACTCAAATAGATTAATTTATTCCACCTCCTGTGTTCCGGCGCGGAGTTGTGCTTAGCATTCCTGCCTGCCAACTATAGGAACGCGGGTTCAAATCCCGGACAGAATGAGTTCGAAGTTTTGTCACAATCTGAATAAGCGTCGTATAAGTAAGTTGAATCACAAATTAGGTTAATGAGATTAATAATTAAACATTGATTGTAGAAAAATCTGCCGAAAATCTGAAGGTATTTGGAACATGTATTTTTTAGACATTCTACATTTTTTTCTGCAGAAAACTGAAGAAACATGTTCCAAATACCTTCAGATTTTATGCAGATTTTTTGCAAGAGAGATTATAGAGAATTAAATAGAAAGTAAATAAATGTGATTGTTTAAAATCTTATATTGAAATAAATATGTGTAAAAAATATATAATCGAACACGTACAAAAACATTGCATCACGCTAATTAAAAATAAAATAATATATTAGTATTAATATATATATTGATTCTTGTGAATGTAAATTCTTAGTAATTTATTTTAAACCGACCCAATTAAATTTAATTTTCGACAGATAATTCCCCATGTAAAATCGAATAATCAGCAAGAGAAATGTAGAACTTAAAA
>BGPR01001086.1:202840-220776 GCA_013235015.1 Araneus ventricosus | reverse complement strand
CCCCATGTAAAATCGAATAATCAGCAAGAGAAATGTAGAACTTAAAACACAATTACAGTAAATCAACTTTTTTATGTTTTTCAAGGGACTGATGTAAAACGACGTATAAATGGAAAGATGTATAATCGAAATCTCAACAACTTTGACTATTAAAAATTTAAAGTTATTATTGCATTTTAAAAATTTAATGTTATTATTGCAAATTCATTTAAACGTATTAATTTTGTAATTTAATAGTTCTTTTATAGTTTTCAAGTATAATACTACATAGTACGGAAATCAATAATTATATGTTAAAATTAAACATTTATTATAAGAGTGAGAAAATAGCATCTTTATTGCATATCTTGAGGACTAATTATACATTTCTTGTTTCATGTGACATATGTGCATGGAGGTAGGTGGTTAAAAAATCGACGTGAGGCTGTCTCTGCGAAATGTGACTAAAGTAGCTCTTTGTAACTCTGAGATTATGTGACTGGAGTAGCTCTTTGTAACTCTGAGATTATGTGACTGGAGTAGCTCTTTGTAACTCTGAGATTATGTGACTGGAGTAGCTCTTTGTAACTCTCAATTTATGTGACTGATTCGTGATTTTGGTTGGGTTTTATTTCCGCGAAAAAAAAATTCTTCTTTTCAAATGTAATATATTTATTCATGTTATTAATATTGGATACAGTTTCTGTTAGTAACAATCTTATATAAAATCGGACGATGGTCCGAGAAATAGCACAAGTAATTCAACATTTCTGGAGTAATATTACGTGTGAACGTAAGATCGATGAATGAATTGCCTAATGTACTTGGATAGTTTTTAGAAACCATATTGAAATTAAAATGATGCTTAAGAAAGTCAAATGCCTTCTCGTTTCTCTTCGCGTCTATATTGAAATCTCCCATCATAATGATCGGTAAGTCTTTATCTATATCGAACTCTTCGCCGATGAGCAAAGTTGATTCCGAGTATTTCACTGCTTGTGCGCTCATTGGTCGCTGTGACGTCATCAAATTTCTTCGTGGTTTTCACCAAATTTGCAACTCGACTGCGACTAAACCGTAATTCCAAATTCTAAAATTCTCTTTGCAATCTTCAATGTCTACTTTTCTATGTATTTTTTTTTCCTTTTCCGACACCCCATTAGACCACTATGGAGGGACGTAAGTTAACGTCAAAATATCTTTAACAACCGTGGTCTTATCTACTGATTGTCTGTGATATTAAGTACATCATTATGAATCGAATTAAGTTCATTGAATTTTTTTCACTACACATTTGGCTATAGAAATAACGAGGTTTTTCAGTGGAGCCCATTGCGTCTTTAAAGGAAGGTGGGATAACTTCATCATAGCTTAAATTAGCACCAGACATTTTGTCTTCTCTCAATTCATCAATTGTGAGTAATTTCGAAGTCATGATATCTTTATCACAGTTCACCTACTAGAAGAGAGGAACTTTTCACCTTTCTTAGAGGGAAAACGACGTATAATCGAAGCTTTGCGTCGTATAAACGACGTATAATAGAAGCTTTGCGTCGTATGAACGACGTTTAATCGAAGCTTTGCGTCGTATGAACGACGTATAATAGAAGCTTTGCGTCGTATAAACGACGTTTAATCGAAGCTTTGCGTCGTATGAACGATGTGTAATCGAAGCTTTGCGTCGTATGAACGACGTTTAATCGAAGCTTTGCGTCGTATGAACGACGTATAATAGAAGCTTTGCGTCGTATAAACGACGTTTAATCGAAGCTTTGCGTCGTAAGGAAGACGTAAAAATCCTTTTTCTCGTGTAAACGACGCATAACACGGAAGCTATCGTATGAACGATGTGTAATCGAAGCTTTCACTGCATAAACGAGATGTAATCGAAGCTTGCGTCGTATAAAACGACGTATAATCGAAGCTGTATAAACGACGTTAGGTGAAAACGACTCGTGAGAGAAATGTTGTATAAACGAGTGGTAGAGAAGACGATTATTCATTAATCAATCTGCAATACGACGCGTAACATAAAGCTTATGATTGTTTATACCACGTATGTAAGCTTTGCGTCGTATAACGCTATAATCGAAGCTTTCCAGCGTAAACGACGCTATAACGACGCCGGTGGAATGTCCTGTATAAACGATGTAGAGAGAAACGACGTATAATCGAATCTTTGCATCGTATACACGACGTATAATCAAAGCTTTGCATTGTTTATACCACGTATAATCGAAGCTTTGCGTCGTATAAACGACGTATAATCGAAGCTTTGCGTCGTATAAACGACGTATAATTGAAGCTTTGCGTCGTATGAACGAAGTACTTTATCATTACAATGTATGCGAAGGAATCTGGACTGTGATGAAACGACGTATGAATGTAAACGGTGCATAGATGAGAAACGTATAAACAATGTTCTATTGTTTGTGTTACTTATATAGTTCCAGAAAAAATAAATTAATTCACATTGTTCTAATTTTAGAGAAAGACATCCGCTGCATATCGTAAGAGAAGAATCGTGAGTGTAAGGTTCAGCTATTAAAATAGTTATTTATTGACACAATAATTATCTAAAAATATGCATTCAATTCATTCCTTTGAATCTCTGCACCATTCATAAATATTATCAATTACATTTATTTGCTAAACTCTATCAAAATGGAAAAATACAACACTTCAAAATATTGAAGTTCTTTTCAAACCGCTGGATTTTGCTTTATGCTAAAGGCATAAGAAACAGAAGCTATTTTGACGAAAAAACCTTTGATGTATTAAGCAATCGATCACATTGTTATTTTTAGGACAAACAACCTTCTGCACGAAGTCTATCTTCAAAGCAGTAGAAGAGAAAATGCTAAGCCCTTTTTCTATCTACAGGCTCTTTGAATGAATGCGGAAGCTTTTTTACCAACCTTTAGAAATATCAGGATTATCCTTAACCGCAGAAGATTCCGCCTTTACTGTCGAAAATTGAAGTGAAAGAAGTGAAACGCCGTGAAAAAATATTCTTGGATGGAATTAATTTATTTTTTCTACCCTTCTTGCCGCATTTCTGGTTCTTTAGGTTGGCTTCGTTTTATTTTCATTTACCCCAGCGAGTTGAAGTGTTTTCTTTCTGCTCCCGGAACTTTTGGAAGGAAGTTTTTGCCTTATGTTCATACATAAATAGATCTCGCCTTTATGGCGACGAAGCTAAATATTTGCAGAATCCCTTGTATTAATGTAGGTTATCGCCTGCCTTTTTTAGATTTAGCTTTTCAGGTTCGGTATCAGTGTAGTGAATTTACATTCATTGCATATTCACTTAGTGAATCATGTGAGAAAAATAACAAAAACTTAGTTTCTGTTGAATCCGAAGAGAAAAATAAATTTCAAAGCTTTGCTAATTATTAATTTAGTGACAATAATTAACTGTATTTTACAGCAAAAATTAGTATAGATATAAAATAAAAACGTAAAGCATGTGCACAAACTAAAATATGGAAGTAAGAAATTAGTAAAGTACTCATTAATAGGAGACATCGCTGGTAAAATTTAAAAAAAATTAATTTATGATACTCTACACGCCTTTATGTAGGAAATGGACTTAACTATCACAAAAATACAGTTTTTAAAATATTAGTTTTTTTGAAAAAGTTATATCTTAACAGATGTTTGTTTACTACCATTTTAAGAACTGTTTTTCTTACATGCACTCTAAAATATTACATGAAAACCAAATATTTTTGTGGGCATCAAATAAAATTGAGCAATGCAGCATGTGCTAACACATTTTAAAATATGAATTTCTTAATAGAATTATTTTCTTTCTTCTTTTTAAATTGCATTACTGGAAAGATCTCTTAAAGTTACACTGTGGCGTGGATATAGACTGAATTCGGAATTCAAATACTTTCAAATCAAGAATTTTCGTATACCTGAAATATTGACTCAATATTCATCTCAATGTTTATTCCGGGGCAAATTTATCACACCGAGATAGCTTTAAAATATTTATTGTGCCAGAGTATAAAACAGTCTTGAGCGTTGTTATGTTATAATTTATGCAGAATTTTCAATTATTAGTTATTCTCACTAAACAAAAATGGAAGAAAAGCTTTTAAGCTCAGACAATACCTCTCGAGGCGATATTGGTTAATTTATTTAATTTCTAGATACATTATCAAATAGTTCTGCATTACAGAAACTAAATTAAGTTTCCACGGAAATTCATAAAAACATTTAGCATAAAATAAACTGAAATTTACACTGCGTTTAAAAGACGGCTTTGGGTCGAAATTCACAGAATGAGTTTTATGGTTTCACTTTAAAGCCCATTTATTTAGCTTTCCAGATAAGGGTTTATTTTATTTTTACGATGAATAGAAATGGAGATATAGAATTTTTGGTACTTACGTATTAACGCCACCGAGGCTACAGATTGGCGGTAATGCGCCAATAAAGAGCAATCTTGTTTACAAAACCCGCCAAATTGGCGGCACTTAAAAATCGCCAAATTGGCGGCACTTAAAAACCGCCAAATCTGTAGCTGCGGTGGCGTTGGCGGCACTTAAAAACCGCGAAATTGCCGTTAATACGTAAGTACAAAACCCGCCAAATTGGCGTTAATACGTAAGTACAAAAACCGCCAAATTTTGCGGCAGTTAAAAACCGCCAAATCTGTAGCCTCGGTGGCGTTAATACGTAACTACCGAATTTTTTATAAAACACGGTAGCTGAAAACGAAACCGGAAGTTGGCTGTTTTCCCTCGTTTTACCAAATACACCGCACTCTGAAGCATAAATTAATTTGCTTTTTATTTATTTCGATTAATTATACACTCTATCTGCAAGCCATGTCAATTTGAATTATATTTTGAGTTTCGACACGCTATTATGGACATTTTTGCCAAAATGCACATTTGTGAGGTTACAAAATTCCCATTTTGGGACATCGATAGCAGAATTGCTGTTTAATGATTGATTTTGTAGTCTTAAAAGAGTATTTCATGAACTGGGAATCGTTCCTGACAAATATATATACAATGAAATAATATCTTAACCTCAATAACCATAGAATCGTCACTTCTAACAGACAGATCTTTTGCAGGAACAAAAAACTCTAGAAATAAATTACGGGCTCTCAGAAGGAAAAAAATGTGATAAGATTCTGAATAAAGAAGGTATATCTTACGAATGTGACAAATTTCAAAAGAAGTTAAATAAATATATTTTTAATGAAAAGCAAATTAAAACATTAAATGCGTTTTTTCAACAAACTTATATTTTGTCAGAAGTTACTTACGAAAAACACTTTATCTCAAAGAATTATCTATATATTCCATTGAAATTTTGTATATATGTTGTCTTAAGTGTAGTAAAGGCAATGAACTAGAGATGTAGGTTTGAGAACAATGATTTTTGATTTAGAGCTGCTTAATGTTGATTATACTTACGCATTTTGTGAAATTTTGAATAAGAGAATACTCGACTGGCCATAAATTTCCTTTAAATGCAAGTATTTCTTAGATCCTAGTTCATTGCCTTCACCATAGATGTAAGTGTGCTGTGTAGAGGAATAATTTGAATATATAGATTGCAATTTCTGCTAGAGTGTTTTGTTTTCTGCTCTAATTTTCCCCATTTTTTACCTAAACTATAACATTTTACTGAATCTCAAGTGACATAAAATTTCCTGACTGGTATTAATCGTTGTTTTGAATCATTTTGAGTCAGAAATGAAATTAAATTGCACTTTAAAGCGCAAAAATTCGTTCCCGCACGTAGTCAGATACCTTAAGGATTTTATATTTTTTTTTTTATCATAACTGTCTGGGATAAGGATTTTCTTCGTTATAAATTGATATTTTATCAAATCATCTTAACAAACTACCTTCATCTCAGCACCAAGTTCATGTCAATTGTTAAAACTAGTTAAGATATGAAACTGTTTATTAATACCAAATCAAAAAAAATTATGAACTTTTTTCCTATGAACCAATTGAAGAAGTTATTAATCAGTGACTTTTAAACCATTTTAGAAAAGTTATTATTCATGGAAATAAAAAAAAATAAGTATTTAGTGTTATTCGTTTTATACATACCATATCCTTGACAAGTTCTTGAATAATAACATTTTTAAATATATCACATGTGATCTTCAATAATGCATGCAAACATGGATTGAAGTATTAAATATATTGAGAAATAATTATAAAATGCATGGATGCAATTTGTCTTTCCTGTTATTGCAATGTCAAAGGTAAATTAAAATTGAATAATCCATTTCGAATGTTTCTTATAACAAATCTTTATGCTATCAAATAACTGAGTATATTTTCAGATTTTGAATCAATTATCTAGTGACATAAATTGGGGAAACAATTACTGCTATATTAATTGCATGAATTTCATTGGTAAACTTTTGAGTTTAGTCAGATAATTGCCTTGCTTCAAAATCGAATAAACGCGATTGACAGTTAATTGTTTCGGTAGAAACAAACAGAAGCTTTCAATGGCTCATTAGACAATCATCGGTCATTATCGTCATCAGTTTGATGTTATTTCTCTATTCATCATGTTGATTAATATTTAAAGAATAAACAATCCATACAAGTTTGGGAGAGTTTCGCCTGCTTTAAACGATGTTGCGTTGTCGGAATTAATTATATTGGCAAAAGGTTTTACAAAATTGGATATTTACACCAATAGTGTCAGGGACTGATTTTGGAAAACGAGATTGAAATATTGGCTAAAATAACTGTTGAAGAATAACTAAATATTCGTAGCTCAAACTAATAACATGGAGAGCTTTAAGCTAAACAACAATTTCCAAAAGCAATCGAACTATTAATAGAATGAAAGATTGATTAAACCTTTGCGGTCAAGTACGGTGCATAGAGTGCACCAGTGGGTTTGCACTGATACGCCGAAAAAAGACGAGGGAAAATAGAACCCAGATAGAAAGCAAGTTTGATTTTGACTTGATATTGCCTTGTCATGGCAAATTTGACGCGTCTAACCTGAAACGAACTTGCCACAAATTCAACGTGACAACTAGCGCCACCTCCTTGCAATGCAAATTTGCCACAAGTTCGACGTGGCAAACTATAGCGCCACCTTATTTGCAATAAGCTTGTCACAAGTTCGACGTGACAAACCTCGTCCTTGCAATGCAAAACAGATAATTTCTCTCTCTCTCTCTGTTTTAAAAAAGCATCCGATTTTTAATAGCATTTCATAGATCGTCCTTCCTATTATAAGTTCAATAAATCAATGATAATTTGTTAAAAAACTAACTTTTTTTTAAAAGAAATTTTGAAACATTTTCCATCTTTTTACTAAATCACTCGCACTTTAAAGAAAACTATATCGCCTTTTTCTTAATGTTGAAATTTTAACATTTATAAACAAAATTAAACCGAAAAAACACTCAATGTTTGTTGAAAAATAAACTTATACATTTTATCCCATTTTAATGTAATTACTTTTGAACTCTAATTTCATTATTTATTCTACTATCCAAAAGTAGTTTTTACCGAAAATCGTTCTCTCTCTCTTTGATTTCAACTCACATTTTCAACACAAAATTTTTAAAATTCGCGAAATCAAGAATAGGGTTTAAAATAAATCGTATGCGCGATCTATTAGCACAATCTATCTTCTCTCGTAGTCGAGCTGGCGGAGTGGTTTAGCCCGTCAGGCTACCGAGCGGTAGGTCGCGAGATCTATTCCGAGGTCGCGTTCGTACTCTGTTTTTGCTATAATTTGCAATGAGTTTGCACGGCAAGCTTGCTGCAAGTTCGTTCCATTGCGACTTCGAAGCTTTCGTTAACTTGCTGCAAACTTGCACTCTTGTCATGACAAATTTGTGGCAAGCTTGCTGCAAGCTAAAATTGCTATCTGGGAAAGCTCGACACCCCTATAACCTCATATTAGCAATCCCCAGTCCCTGTCAGTCCAATCTTGTTCTAATAGTTCCCAATGACCTCGAAGTAGTCAATTCGGTTTCATCGCGTACATAAGTGCATGAAACGCTCTCCCTAATCCAACCGGGGTATCATGGCAAAGAGGGAAATTATTCCTCCAGAGCAATATTCGGTGTATGCGATCTCAGCGTACGTTAAATCTGTCGAGGATCAAACGTTCTTCTGCTGGTGTGGTGGGAATGTTGTGGAGAAAGTTTGGTATTATGGATGGCGCTAATGTTGTGGATGATGATGTCAGTCTTATTTTGTATAGAGGTGGATGTTTAGCAGCAATCGGTAGTTATTGAGCCTTTGCAATTGAGATGTTGGGGAGATGTATACTTAATCCTTCAGCACATAATTTTTGGTACATTAGCACAAGCGCGGCGTCATTTTGACCCTAAATTGTTAGACACTAATTACACAAAAAAACTAAAATATGGTCAAAGTGTAAAACATTTTTTCGTGGAAATAACTTGTTTTTAAGACACAAATGCGATTTTTTACCCTCTGAGCACCCAATTATTTTGAACTCTTAGCTATCAGGTTAGAAATCTTTGCTATTAAAATAAATTAATCGATCTTTTTTGTATTTAATTAGATCTTTGAAATGTTAAGAATACTTTATTCATGATTTTTTTTATGAAAATATACATATAAATACGAGCTATCCGCTTTGAACTTAACATGAAAAACGTAAAAAAGACGTTTGCGCCGTTCAGAGGGTTAATACGAAAAAGGAAAGTTGAATGCTTCTCCTTTTTTTCCACACTTTTTTGGTATTCTCTTCTTTTCAGCTGCGCACGTTCCTACGCTGTCATAGCCAATAACGTTAAATAAACCCGAAACACTGACACTCGCATGGGTCATTTCGACCCCAAGCCCCTAGTGAAAAGGCAGAATCCCCGCTTCACCGGTTGCTGCTGTTCTTTTCTTCTTTTTCTTCTAGCTCCCTCATGAAGGTACAGGAAGTAACAGGTGCAAATTCTTAGTAATCCCCAGAATATCTTAACAGAAGAGAAAGGGTGGGGTCAAAAAGACCCCATGCGCGTGCTGACGGGTTAATTCGACATCAGGGCCGAACGAATGCGTTTGGATGCTATGTTTAATGTGTGAATTTATGTTTGTTTGAACGAAGGCTCGAGCGTCTCTTTTGGAATAGTTTCTGTCCTTGCCTTTCATGTAAAACATCATGCTCTCAATTAGTCTCCGTCCCACTAACTGGATTAGAGAGGATGTTATCTTCTTCTCTCAATATGGCCCTTTCCCTGCCTACCTCAAAAGATTTCACCTGTCTCACAGCGGTTTTTGCAGCTGTGGTGGAATCGGCACGGCACTTCACTATGCCACAGAGTGTGTTTGCACAGTGTATTGGCATATGAGGAAGCCAGCGCTAAACTTCGAACAAGAATGGCTGAAAAGAGTCGCCAATAACCTCGTCTCCAGGCAGAAAATTCGTGGGATTATCAAATTTATGAGCGCAAACAGAGATCTTTCCCTAGCCTTCAACTTTCCAGTGAGCTGAACTAAAAGACTCAATTACCGGACATTCGCCCCCTTCAGAAAAGAAAGGAATAACAACATCTAAAGAAAAGAAATTACGAACTAATAGTGTAATAGTGAAAATGCCTGTGCTGTACATAGTGTAAATATTTCTGTCTTTTTGTTTATTTTGTTTTACTTTTTTCTTAAATAATATTCCCGTGTCTTGCCATCAAACCGTTCAGTGACCGGTCTGGTCACGGGTACGGGGGTAAGGGACGGCGTTCTGTTCTGTCCTTGCCTTCCGCGACAGATGTTTGGAGAGGGAATGCTGGCTCGGTAATTTCCCTCGTCATCTGACGACAGTTAAAAATTACGACTTCCGTCCCAAAATACCTCTCCTGTTGCTTCAACACGGCACATTGTTCTAAAAAATTTAAATTTCCTTTGATAATATTATTTTGAAATAGCATTATCGCAGAACATACAAAATACAATGTATTTTCTTTTCTAGTATTAAGTGAAACATGATGTTTAAAATAAAATCCAAAAGTTCTTTCGAAATTTAGTGTCTAAAAGGATTTTTTTCCTTGGTCTCATCTGTTTATGGTGTTTAGATGATTTTACCGTTATTTTCATACAGCACTTAAAAATCCATAATAAAGAAAAATTCAAATTATTTAAAAACTCAGAAACCTCAATTTATCTCCAAGATGAATAAAACATAATGCAAAAACTTAATTGAAAAATGGTAAAGACACTATAAATTTCACTGTCGTAACGGATACTGGCTAAAAATTATTGCCATTCTCTCATATCTTTTTGGATTTATCTGATGTTTACGAGGCAGTTTTATGGTCTCGTACTTTTTCAAAATAACGACTCTATTAATTTTTTTATTCGTGTTCTTAGAATTCTATAGAATGGCACCTTTATACATACATGTATAAAAGTAAGAAAATTGAGAAGAAGCTTTTCACCTAATCATTGATTTCCTTCAAAAAGCATTACAAATATTTATTAATACTTAAAAACATGTTTGAATAAATAAAACAGTAAAATATTTCAACGAATACAAAAAGAAATATTATAATTTAAGAGCATATAAATGCAGATTTATTCGCCTTTTGCAAAAAGTGAAGAAATGAATAGCAAATCACGGCCTTACAGGAAAAAAATAAGCGCAAATGAAAACACTTCCGGAACAATACACATTCTACAAGCATAAAAATTGAGGCGACCACTAAAATTATTTAAAATGAGAATTAATTTTTATGAGTATAAGAAAATAATGAATATACTAATATAATGCTTCTTTTCACTTTTAATCATGTACTAGAAAAATAGGCAAAGAACTTATCAATGTTTATACAAAGAAAACAGTATGTAAACTACTGTAAATATGGAAAGCAATTAAGATTTTTTAAATTTTAATAAGCTTTGAATTATAAGAAAACATCATTTCAATATTTCTGGATACTACACAATTACCACAAACATATGTTACATATTAATAAACATTATATGAGATCAATCGTAATCCAGAAAAAAAAAATGAAAATCTTCTGTCAGAAAAATTTATTCATTTTTCAAATACAAATAAAATCAAATTAAAATATATGAATAGTAGTACACACTTAAGCCTTTAAATTGTATCGACAACTACAGTTATGAGAGCTAATCTTTATGATTTTGTATTCTGTATCAGAAAACCCAAAAAATTAAACGACTTATTGCATTTTTCACTTTTAAACATTTATCAGAATATCGACAATGAGCAAAATGTTTTTGTAAAGAAAGCACTGTAAAGTTGGAAAGCAATTTCGCTTATTTTCGAGCAATTTCGATATCTTTGTATTATAAGAACAAAGATTCTTTCACTAATTCCACATACTACACAATGCCAGAAAAATATAATTTGTATTTTAATAAATATCAAAGAAATAATACATCAGTGGTCATTATTGTTGCCAAAGTATGAGATGAATTGCTATTCAAATTTTTAAAAAATACACGCTTTTTATTAGAAAAATCTGTTCAAACTTCAAATAAAATAGAAGTTTCCTAAATAAACATTATCTCTTAAATAAGACTTGCCTACCGATACTGTTTCCGTGACCCGTTTTTCACTCGTGTAAGTTAACCAAACCCCTTTTTTTATATGCATTTGTAAGATTTTGGTATTTAAATCTAACATATGGAAATGCGGTACAGAGCCAGAAGTAACTTAGCTAATCACAATACAAACTTAGTTAAGGAACTAAAGAGGAGGTCTGTTTCCAATAAGGATGATTTCGGTTAAGATATGAACATCTGTTGTGTAAGTTAAACAAAACCCTTTTTCTATATGCATTTGTAAGATTTTGGTATTTAAATCTAACATTTGGAAATGTGGTACAGAGCCAGAGCAACTTAGCTAATTACAGTGAAAAAACCTAGTTCACCGAACTAAAGGGGAAGACCGTTTCCAATAAGGATTTTTTCGGTTAAGACAAGAACATCTGTTGTGTAAGTTAACCAAAACCCTNTTTCTATATGCATTTGTAAGGTTTTGGTATTTAAATCTAACATTTGGAAATGTGGTACAGAGCCAGAGGTAACTTAGCTAATCACAGTACAAACCTAGTTACGGAACTAAAGAGGAGGACTGTTTCCAATAAGGATTATTTCGGTTAAGACATGAACATCTGTTGTGTAAGTTAACCAAAACCCTTTTTCTATATGCATTTGTAAGATTTTGGTATTTAAATCTAACATTTGGAAATGTGGTACAGAGCCAGAGCAACTTATCTAATTACAGTGAAAAAACCTAGTTCACCGAACTAAAGGGGAAGACCGTTTCCAATAAGGATTTTTTCGGTTAAGACATGAACATCTGTTATTATGATGTATGTAATTACAGTATGTGATAATGTATATATGATTCAGTATAAAACGAATTCAAAACTCTCTTTGTAGGCTAAAACTTCTATATATTTTTAAAAAAATTAGGCCTTCGGAGCTTTTTAATGTTAACCCAGCATGCACAATATTCGCTCCGGCGAGTTCAGGGGCAAGTAAAAAATATCGTAATTATATTTGCTAATACCCATTAATTCTAGCACTGTAAAATTAATCACTGGCCTTCTTGGAGACGCTTAAAGGAAAAACGTGGAGATATCTTGCCAAAAAGTCTCTCTTTCGCAAATTTTTCCGTGCAGTACAGTACGTGTTTTATGGATTTGCGATTTTAAAGGCATATCGGACTACCTGGGTTTCGGTTAACACGAATTTGGTTAACCAGGTTTTACTGTATATCGTAACTGATAGAGTGAACTTGTAAAATGTCCCTCCCTGCTGAAGGAGTGGAATAATGGTGAGACTAGCAGATCGGTTTACAGCATTATTCAGAAAATATCTATGCACTGGTCCAGAGAATGCATCCAATTCGCCACTGGCCATGGGCCCTTCCCCATCTACCTCAAGAGATTCGGTCTCCACTCTACAGACTACTGCGGATGTGGGGAAATGGGAAATCCTCTTCACCATGCAACGAGATGTCCACTTACTTTATCTTATCACCAATAGATACTTCCAAAGATTCACCTCCTAGAACCATTAGTTCGAAGAATTCCCAGTTGAGCAGCAGAGCACACTAGCTTAAAAACAGCAACCAGCCACCACCAATTCTTCCGTAATTCATTCGAAAAATTCACCCTTCACATCACTGCCAACCCTTGAGTAACAATTCCAGCGATCCCTCAGTATAAATAACAAGACAGAACAAAAAAACAGTCCCACAATTTTTAGGATGGTTGCGATAATTTTCATTAATATAACCGGTGTAATACGTTATTCAATTCTTCTTTTTCGTCGCATCGAACACCACTATCAGCCCCGAATCATGGAGCTGCAACTGCATGAAAAAATGTAACCAAATGAAACATTCAACCCTTTCACTGTACTCAAATTCGATAACTACCCTTGTAAATTTTTGTATTATGCTCGGATTGTAATCCTCAATGTGTTTTTATTTTATTCTTCTCTGTTCATGTATAATTATGTTCCCTTTCAAGTGTATTTATATCCTAATGTTGTATTTTTTTGCTTTTGCTTTTCAATAAAGTTTCACACATACTCATCCAAGCGACAGGGTGCCGTTTAGGCGCCGAGTTCGGGGGTATGCTGTGGTGTTATGTTATGCGGACTCGACTGAAGATCTCGTAGTGAGAATCGTTGTTGCCGGAGACAAAATTAACACAACACCAGGAATCTTCGAAAGGGTGCACCAGTCCTTCCTTCGCGGGTGTGAACTATATAACGACAGGCGTGGCTCCACTTTGAACACTTGCTGTGAGTTTTTTTCTGATTAATAATCAGATTGTGCAACTTTTTTATCGTTCATTCGCTTTCCCAACACTGTTGTAAGTTCATGTTGAAATTCTAATTTTATTTTTTTCTGCCTTTCAGATTGGAATGCGACCCTATGTGCCATGGTAATTATTGCTGGTCTGGATGGGTACTTTCACCCCTCTTATTTCGTAAGAACAATTTAGGCTCTCACTGTATAGCAAAAAAAAATAAATCTGTTAAGGCTTTAAGCATTAAGAAACCAACTCCGAAATTCACATTTTGTAACATAGGTGTTTTCTGAAATAATTTCCCATATTGCATTTCAGTTGCCAATTGTATGCCTGTTCTATTTTGTACTGAAAATTGTAAGGACTTGAAGCAATTTTCAAGCGAAACCAAAATTCATAAAACACTTCAATTCACACACATTTTATAAATATTTTCAATTATAAACCTTAAAACAATGTAGATATTTTATAAATATAAGATTTTTATATTAATAAGAAATTTGAGTAATAACAGATCATTAATTATAATTCCCCATTCGCCTTGCTCAACGAAATTAATTTTCAAAGCCATTAAATCTTCTCAAGCATGTGACGTGTAGTTTCTTAGCATTACTCCTCCTCCAATTTTTGATATATTTTGGCCAGTTAATCTTGTTTGCTCAGTAGTTCCTGAATTGACAAAAGAACTGCAAATCATGCAAGAGTTGGAATGAGAAATGATTCAGGTCGACAACAAGAGTCTGCAGGGTAAACCTTAAAACTTCCAACTTCCGCCTTTGTCATAAACTTTTGTCTGGCTTAAAGTACGAAATTTGATGTATCGTGGAAAAGTTGAGCTTAAATGCATTAGCATCTTAGTTTAATTAGCCTAATGGTGTTAGGAGCTCTTCAAGCTTTTCAGTAACTCATCCACAGGACTTTTAGCAATTAATGGAGATATTTGGGGAAAATGTTATCACAGTGGATACAGACTATTTTCTAACCTGGTTTCATTAGATGTAGGGTAGTATGAAGCCATGGGAAGCAACCACCATGTCGACATTCAAGTTCACTACTTTATCCCCGCGCATACTCCCCAAATAGGA
This sequence comes from Araneus ventricosus, assembly GCA_013235015.1. Lineage (NCBI taxonomy): Eukaryota > Metazoa > Arthropoda > Arachnida > Araneae > Araneidae > Araneus > Araneus ventricosus. The sequence continues at coordinate 205,938 of BGPR01001086.1, read as the reverse complement.
AGCAGGACGGCTCCCTGTCGGTTGGATTGGTATGCGTGAAGCTTTATTGAAAGCCGGGGGAAAAATACAAAACGAAAATTTGAATAACATAGTTTGGAAAACAGATAATGCTAACAGAATATAATTTTGAAAACTGACATTCCTAAAATGAAAAAATTGAAAGAGAAATACAAAAAAGCAAAAAATAATTGCCAACATTTATAAGATAACGATAAAGAAACATGAAATCTTTCCAGTTTATGGATTGGAAAATTTGTTGTGAAATTTTAAATTAGGAGGATGGATATATACTGTCTTGATTTTTTTAATAAAATCCATCAAATTCATTCCCAATTATCTATCGAGGGAGTCTTGTTGCAAGTTAACTACTGCAAACTGTACATAAATGTGGGGAACTCAGATGCAAAATTAAACAACATCCATTGTTTTTCTAGTTATATTGCTTACATACAGACTACTTTCAATGCAATAATTAATTTTGGAAAAGCTCAACATATTTTTTGTTCTGCTTTACAAGAACAGAAAATACGGATTTTGTAGCTGAATCCCAAAGTACGGCTGCGTTCGTTCAGAGTTTATTGTTAGAGAAATAAACTTTTTGAGAGAAAAATTTTAAAAAAATAAAGAACTCTAGAAATTTCCTTCTAACCTTCTACTTTTTTTCTAAGTTATCCTACGTAAGTGACGATGTTAGCAAACCTACAACAATCATACTTAAAGCCTTTTAAATTTCGAGTATTTTAAAGGAATTTATTTTGTTAACCCGTGAATTTCTGCTCTTGCAGAAAACTTACAAAATTTACTTCTGTTAAAAAAAATTAACCTATTAAATTACATCAGAGATCTCGAAATATGAATTTTTGATATTTAGGTGAAGAAGCCGATTTATTAGCTAAATTATTTCAATTGGCATCTCATAAAATAAAAATATTAATAATTGGGTATTTTTCATATCAATGTGCTTATCGTTAAAACCTTTCCAACCTAAAATCTACTGGCCATCTTTTTTATTAAAAAAAAACAACCATTTTTTTGAACAATCAATTTTTCATCGTACACACATCCAAATCTGTTTGTATATTCATCTAAAAGTTATCGGAAATTCATCGCCATGAAACCGCACTGCTCGGTTTTCTATCGTATCGGCTAGCAAAACTCATCGTATATCGATGATCGGATGCAACTATCGCCGATGAGACATTTCGGAGCAATTCACGATGAGAATTCATCCCTGACCGATAAGAATCCGTTCATCAGCCGATCATTGTGTGATCGGGTTTCGATGAAATGCCTTTCAATGGCCGATGCCATTTAGCTACTAGGGTAAGGTTATTTAATAGATACGCACTCGAGCTAAGATGTTTCCAGTAAAAACAATTATTAAATGGAATAGCAAATATTTAAGAGCTTAAACTCCTTATGCTTCGAAGACAGTTCACCTTGCTTAAGGAAATATTTTAAAAGTTCACTTGAATTAATTCCCAAAATGCATCTCTCCTAGGTATTAGCTTGACATAAAACACATAAAATATTGCATAGATATTTATGATACCCCAAACCTCCATTCACTATCACGATTAATGAATTTATTATGCCTGGTATCCCCTTAAAGATCAGCATCTACGCTACACACAACAAATTGAAATATTCTCAGATACATCTCATTCTCATAAATCGGATTATTCAGTATGAAGCCTTGTTACAACGAATCCTGATGGCGGGATGCAGGATCTCACAGGGGATCTTTTGGAATACAACAGGTGGTAGTTACATAACACCAGTTCCCAATTCCAAGATCGTTTCGATAAACCTTCGAAACAACGACACTGTGCAAACGCAACAATGTATATATAATAAATGCACAACATCAGCCCTTATTAAATAATGTTACGCCATGATCTAGTTTGAACTTAAGATCGAAATAACACAATATACGTAATTCACTGTTTTATGTAGATTTATCATCTATCGATTCATAATTTTCCATGCGAATAAAAGAAAATAGATGAAAGTCATTTTTGCTGTTGAAGAGATATTTTAGGCCTTGTTTGAGTGAAATGCTTGTTGATAACGGATGAATGAAGTCATACTAAAATACTGGCACGAATAAATAACTAAGCCGCAGCATAATGTCAAAGGATCAGATTTATTTCCCGCGAGGACCCGCGTTCCTTACACTTACTCGAGGACGAGCATCGGGCCTCGAAGGCCGGGGTCCTGTTTTTCATTAAAACGATCAGAAAATTACACTTACTTCGAAAGGAACTTGTTGCACTAGTTATAGAATATGAAATATAAAAAAATAATTTTCAGATAAATTTATTCTGGGGAGGGCATTAAAATGAAGAAGATTAATGAATGCTTGTATATCCAAGGCATTTATGAAAATGTTCGCTTTCCCTTCGAAAATTACCTGATTTCTCCTGGATATAAGAATTAAATCATCACCTGTATCTTCGATAAGCCTTTCCAAGAATTTTGAACCGATTATACAACTTTTGCTTCACCACAGTTTTTGGATAGTTGTATAACGATGTTGTGTGTAAAAGTTCCAATATTTTTGATAGGTTCTTTTTCACACCATTTCTTAATTCCACCTGTCTTACCGTTTACCACACCATTTTTCAACTCCATCCTTCTTCTAAATAATCGATGGACTCACAAATATCTAATTCATTGTCTAATTCATTTTCAGAATTCGACTTACGATATCTAATTCAACAGCAACGATTTCTTTGTAAATCGATTCTTAATTAGTTGATTTTCAGCTAAAAGCTTTTCTAATCTTTACACACACACACACACACATCTCATATTTATAGTTCTAACAGCGATAAATTGTCGAGATCTATCTCTTCACTTCAGCAATTCTATACAGGAACGAGAGCGCGAGCATCGGACTTCGGAAGCCCGACCCTCTGTTTCCTGAGATAACAAATAAGGGGAACTTCTTGAAATACCTGTGGTAAGCAAGTAAATGACCTTGAATGCAGCTACTGTGAATTTGGAGCGTGGACAGCGGACTTCGAACGCCCGAATGTCTGTTTCCTCAGATAACAAATGAGGGGAACTTCTTGAAATACCTGTGGTAAGCAAGT
>BGPR01001086.1:188476-202740 GCA_013235015.1 Araneus ventricosus | reverse complement strand
CCACCCACCTATATGGAGCGTGGACAGCGGACTTCGAACGCCCGACCGTCTGTTTCCTGAGATAACAAATGAGGGGAACTTCTTGAAATACCTGTGGTAAGCAAGTAAATGACCTTGAATGCAGCCACTGTGAATCTGGAATTTTTTCGTTATTGAGTTCATTTTCTATAATCAATTACTTTAGGCACCGGGTCTCACAGGCCCGATGCGCGTCCTCGAGGGTTAAACACACACACGCACATACAAATGATTAAGTCACAACATAAAATAAAAGGAAATCATTACTTTGCTAAAATAAATGCTATTATCTTCAAGATGCAATATTTCTGTATTTTGAAATTATAGTTAGTTTACTTGAAAATACTTTATGCAGTGAGGACAGAAAGATCATCTCTCTAGAAGCAATATATCAGGTTCTTTCTTAGTAATTATTACACTCAGAAACAAGGAATCTCTCTAATGTGAAATAGGGCCGCGGTGGCCTAGGGGTAGGGTCTCGGCGCTGGGGCCGGAGGGCTCCAGGCTCGAAACCCGATTCCACTGAAGATCCGCCGTGTATGGGGCCTGTTGCACGCTAAATCGTACATAGTGGCCAAACGTGCTCCCGTTGGTGTGGCACAAAAATACCCACACTGGCCCGGCCTACCCAAGGAGGGTGCAAGGCCGGTAGAGGACCAGCGGGAGAGAGTCGCTCCACCAGCATGTGGAGGACGGGATTTATGGTTACAATAAGATGATACAAACATTTCCCGAACAAGGGCAGTACTTTTAAATACAAGAGAGCTGGGAGTATAAACATGGTTCGACCCACCTCGGTGGGGAGAGAATAGCTTGATTTACGGCTGGGGCAAGTAAGGAACAGTAAAAATATATAAAAAATAGATAAGTATTTAAAAATAAACAAGCAGAAAAAACAGTAAAAATCAGATATATAAATAAGTCAAAGATTGAAACCCCATAGTATGAAAACAAAACACACACAAACAACACTACACAAATAAAAACTGTACCAAACATAGAATTAAAAATACAAAAATTAATAATAATAATAATAATAATTACTTCTGAGATAGGAAGAAAGAAATTCCGTTAGTCAACGGCAATCTGCGTACCGCGTGAAAGGGAATATTAAATTATCAATTACAGAACGATTTTTTTTAGTAAAACCTGTGCAAGTTAGAAATTACTTTATGTCCTATACAGGATGTAAAAGGCCAATGGGATAGGAAAAGGAATGAAATTTTGTAGTCTAAAAATAAAAACAAGGTCAAAAAGTAGAATGTATAGCCCCATTCCCCCCAAAGAAATCTAAACAGCCGTTAGGGCATTGGCAACGTGGCAACAGGTATCCAGAATTGTGGAGAGACTCGGGAATTGGAACAGTAATCTATTGTCGGGGCTCATGGACCAATAGCTGCCCTAGGGCGTCGACAGAATCCCACACCAAGGAACCAACTGGGTACAATAAGTTTGGCGTGGAAGTTTGGAGAGGGGGTGCCTGCTCAGGTGTCGTCTTCGTCATCTGAATGTGGTTCAAAAGTAGGAGGTCCGTCCCACAATAGCCCTCGTGTTGCTTCAAAAATCGACATTAACAAAAACTAAATTAAACTCTCATGTGAAATACGTTGTTTACTTTTTGAAAGCACTCGAAGAATCTTGCGGTATCTTAAATTTTCTTTTCATCATAAGTTTATTGTTTGATTATAACTGCACATAAACAAGAAAAACTTATCACTTAACGAAACAACATCTTAAGCAGTAAATAAAGGTACACTCCATAATACTTATATATCCTCTGTAGGAAACTTTACCTTTTACTAAGAAATGTAAATTTATCTACTCCAAACATGAAAAAGAACTTTGTAAACGCTTTGTATTAGATAACATTTTCGGCAGTGCCATTTAAGAATGCATGTAGTGTTACGAAATGCTAATATAGGGTTAAAACTGCCAAAGCTAGCCTATAATCAATTTTTAAATAGCTTCCATTGATTTTAATTAACAATATATATTATGTGTTCTACGTAAGATAAATTTAACAGGAAATATTTAAATAGATAGTGTGAGTCCTTTGTCTTTTAATTAACTCTTTCAAACATGTGGGTGAACGAGTGTGTAAACAAACAACAAGAAAAAATCTATAGCAAATTTAAAAGGTTTTTTACAAAGTAAGTAAAATTTAAAACTAGAATAAGAAAATAGATTTTAATAAGCAAACAATAAAATTAAAGTCAAATATCAAAACAACTTTTTAAGAAGAAAGAAATAAAGTTAGAAAAAATTACGCCAATGTTTAAGAAGCGCGCAATTGCAGCAGCTAAACAAAAAAACAAAGAACAGTAGACAAATTAACTTATAGCCAAAAGTAGAAAAAAGAAGGAAGTAAAGGCAATCCTAGAGTAATTCGAAGGTAACTAAAAGCAGAAAACTAAACAAGGAATCCATTCAAGTTCACTTTCTCAAGGGCTAAGAACATTTCGAAATGGATTCAAAGGAATGTTTCGGAAATTTTCCATAAGAAGCAAGCCATTAGGCTAAAACATAGCTTCTCTTAGCCGAACTTCCCCAAACACAGAATCCCAGGAGGCAAATCACAAGATCAAACATCAAACGAAAAAGGAAATAACAACAAAAAACCTCAAAAACGATTATAAGAAATTAAAATATCAGCCATCAAGCTTATTTAATAAGCTCTCATAAAATAAATCAAAAGAACTTACCCCATGTTGAATGCCAAATAATAAAAAGTACCCTATGTTGTGAGATTACGTTATATATAAAACCCTAGTCTCCCTGGCGCCATCTATATTCTCAGAAGAGGAAGAGAAATGCAGAAAAAAGAAAAAGAAAAGAAGCTGAGACAGGAAACTCCTTTTTCTAGTAGGGGAAAGAAACAGATTCAGACATATTAAGAGAGAAAAAAACAACAACAAACTGGTATATCCGGCGTTGCTCGGGATGAAAATATTTTCATGTCTAAGTATTTATAACACTTTAATCTTAGTTAAACAGTTTTTCGCAGCAAGTTCTTTCTTTTATTTTCGTCGTCCACTCCCGCGGTGCCTAACATCCTCGGCCAGCAGCAAAATTCCTCTTATCTTTTTCTCTCCACCTGGCCACGAATCTAGCCGTCCTTGGTACGCATTTTTACTTCCCCATCACTGATTGCTACGGAGGCAACAGTAGCTCTTCCATATCTTGGTTTCAATTTCCATTCTACGGAGTATAGTTCTCTTCTTTTTAGTGTTTGTGTGACTAATCAGAAAAAAACCTATACCCTCAATTAGGATCATTTATAAATTTGTGAAATGTACATCACATAGAGAGAGTAATTAAAGGATTGGATTGCCTTGCAAACGTACTGCAATATACAAGCTAATAGATCAAATATCTGTTGCCACGTTTTAAAAAAATATTATTTTGAAACAAGTGCGATTAAATATTTCAGCAATGCAATGTGTACTAAGATGAAAATTATGCTTTGGAGTTTATTTCCCAATAAAACAATATATACTATCACAACCGTAACAATTGCAGAAGCGCGCGAATAAAAGATTTGCTGAAATAATGAGATTGGTTTGCATTTTATTTACTACAAAAAAAAACAGTCTTACTTATCATGTTTGAAAACATTTTCAAAAATTAATTCAAATTGAACAAAATGTCGCATGGTAATAAAAAAAGGGTAATTTAAAAGTTAATTTTTTGAACTTCACGTTGATGTTAAAATGGATTTTGTTCGATAATATGCTCCGAAATTATTGCGGAGGATCGTTAAAAGTTAGGGTAATTTTCAATTAATTTAAATCTAATTAATTTCGAAACATACTTTCTTAGTGAGCACCTACTGCCCAAGAACCAACCGCCTGCGAAACTTCAAGTTTTTAGTCCCAGTAGTTTAAGAAATTCTGGGATGAGTCAGTGTGAGCTCCTTTCTCTTTTTTCTATATAATAATTATCTACACATGGCTGTAACGCTGACGTGGTTTGGTTTGGCTAAGTGCCAAAGCGATCCAGACGGCTTTCTATAACTTAGCGTACATAGGGGATACTGTTTTGATTCTATGCTGATTTAATATCAAATAGGAGTTATGACAAGGTTTTTTTTCAGCTGAGTTAAGCAGTTTCTTTTCTTTATTTTATTTTATGTTGATTCATGGAAGCGGGACTCATTAATATGAGATAGAAGTTATACTAGAATTAAATTATTTTTCCACTTCTCCTAGATATTTACTTTCGTATTCTTTAAAAGGAGTCTTTCTTTTTCGAACATAATTTTGAATTAAATATTTATATATTTTGCATTTATATTTTTCTCTTAACCATTCTTATACTGAAAAGCTACCCTTACTTACAGATTTGCATTCATCAATTCAGCATTTTTTAAATTTTATACTTGGAAATGCATTTTCTACTGTTAATGGATTTTGCATTAATTTTACTCTGGGGGAACGAAAGTAATTATTAAAAATAAAGTAATTTACAAAACGAAAGTTAGTGTCAATTGATTAATCATTTCTATTTTAATGATTTTTTTATCTCTCTCTGCCAATGCGCATGGAATTTTCTAATACAACTTTCGTTAACAAATGTGTGACAATCAGATCTGAGGTATTGTTGGTAAGATAAAAGCCTGTCTTAGGCGTACACTAATCTTTAGTATATATAGATGTATCCATAATATAAAACCCCAGAAATATCTGTAACGCAGGCGGAGTAAGAAATATCCCCTCTCAAATAACAATTTCAATTTTGTCGTCAAACAATTCAGGAAGTTTTTTTCCAGTTAAAATTGATACAGTGAGGAACGAACACGCAACTACCGGTTTGAAATGCAGTGGCTTGACAACTGCGCTATTGAACCTTACAACCGTTGCCATTTCATGATGTATAAATTGATGGATATATCGGCTTTAGTTTGGGATCGTGAATGCCACTTTATACCTGACCGTTACTTATTCATGCTGGATTTTAGTAAAGGTCAATGAGCTCTCACTTTCTTTTATTAATGCTTATTCTTTATGTTGCTATATGAAGATGCCGGAATCCCATCTATGTTAACCCTATGAGCCATATCCCGCCTCAAACCGCCTCATTCGACACAGGCCAGATTCAGGCGGTTTCGGGTGCCTGGATGAATTTTACGGGATAAAATTAGTTTCCTTCTTTTTTGATTGATCGCGCAACCGAGGGTGTCTTTCTCCTGGAATTTCTGTAGAGAAAGGGAGGATTACATTCTGATTTCATGAATGAAAATTAACTCAAGTTTTTGAGGCACTTGAATTCTCACTCTAGCCGGATTCAAAGAGTTAAAGTTCGATTGAAAAAATCCACGCAATAAGGACTACTGGTAAACGGAAACAAATCTTTCACATATAATGTTGTTTATAATGAAGATTTTAGTTGGCAGAATTCAAGGCCTTTATTATTTACTTTTAATGTTACTATATCTTTAGATCTAAAGTGTACTATAAATTATAATTATTTTTTATTTCTTAAGCCCTTTTCTAATACAACTTTCGTTCGTAAATCTCTGACAATCAGATCTGAGATATTGTTGGAAAGATAATAGCCCATTTAGATGGTCACACATCTTCTAGTAAACATAGATTTGTCTGAAATGTGTCTTCTACTCCGGAAACCAAGCTCTTTCGAAAGTTCCTTTAAAATAACACTGACAAATTCTTTAATATTCACAGTCTTGATTTATCTTTGTTTAAAAATTAGAAATTTTACTCTATAAAAACTGAATCTTCATTAATGTACGAAAAAACATGAAATTTCGTCAAAACTCTTATTAATATTTGAAATACATTTCATACATAAATATCACTAAAGAACTAAAAGTCGAAGCAGTTTTAAATGTATCTTCTTATACTTCGCAATATGCTTACCTTAACTTTAATATCAAAACAGAAGTAAGTAGTTTGATGTTCCTGTAAGCTGAGACTCGAATAGGACGAAAATCGGATCTAATCGGGATTTTATGTTATGCTTTGACGTAATCCTCTAAGAGTATGCTTCGAAGGGCAATCTGAAAAAGAAGAAATATGCTGCAGAGAGAAACAGAAATCATACTATGATTCAATTTAATCTTGGAAATATAAAAAAATCGATCATCCAAGTGAAAAAATAGGATTCTGAATAGGAGGAAAAAGAAAGTCATAGAAATGCAGTTCCCGTCTTAGTCGAAGCCATCTGGATTTCCTGATGAGACCACACGAAGGTACAAGTCAACACTTGAATCCGACCTGTCACCAAACTCCCCAGATGCAAGTATAATTACACAATGAAAAATTTTTACAGACATGTTTTAACAAAAATGAAAACACTCCACACATCATTCAGTCAGTGGAATTCGCCGAGGGAGAATAGAATAAAGATTTAAATATAATGATTGCGTAAGTCTAAAATCCTGGCAAATGTTCATGAATTTCTAACCAACCTTTTGGTAGTTGATCTAGTTGTTGAGCCCAAACTGGGCATTCCATTAGGCCATGTTTAATAGTTCCGTCTTCTCCACATTGACATTTATAGTCTTTACCAGACATTGGAAAGCACCGAATATACCATGTCCCCTTATAATCTGGTAGTAATAGAAGTCAGCACTAAGTCGAGTCATATTTACTTCGAGATATAATAGACCTTGCCCATGTTCCCTTTGTAGATTCCATCCATCTACGTTGCCAAATTCTTTTAATTTTTTGATATTTGTATTTATCTTTTACACTGTTATGAATTATGGACTGTAAACTGCAGAGATGTGAATTATGCACTGTAAACTTCGTTATTGTGCCATTCTGATTGGTCTGCAAACTGCCGGTCTATCAGAATACAATAAACCAGAAACAGACTAATTTAGATAAAAAAAATTGGCATACAGTTCTTTACGCCAACACTTTTGATTTGTAAGAAATGGGGTACCAAATTCTCGAAAGGGGTGACTGTTGTTCAGTATCTTTGTTCCTATGGTAGTGACAGCAATAACTCAAAAATTCGACATTCTACAGAATGGAGATTTTAAATTCTTGACCTTCTATCAGAATTGCGAAAATAATTCTTTTAGATGGAATTTTTAAAGGTGGACTATATCTATTTATTTTGCTTATAGAACGGACAACAGAGCCAGATCACCTATACCCAGAGGTTTTCTTACGCGTTCCCCAAATTGCTTTAAAAATAAATGGATCGGTGAAAATAGTGTAAAATTTTAACACCTAATTTTTGCTGAAGAATCTGCAAAGTGCAAGTCAAAAGCCTTCCGATCGTGAAAGAATACGGAGACTCCGGTAGCGTGCTTGCCTGCCGATCGACCGGAATTCCTACAGGATCAGTAATTCACGCCAGTAGATACAGTTGCAGCGTCGATGCGGTTGCAGCGTCGTCCAGTTCGCGGCGATCAGATACGGCTCACGCGTCAGGTCGATTCGTAGCGTCAGATGCGATTCGTAGCGTCAGTCGAATTCCTGCCATAGATGCAATTGCGGCAGTCAGATGGCTCACGGCAGTAGATGCGATTCAGCGTCAGATGCGATTCACGCAGCGATCAGATGCGATTCACGCGCCCGTCGAACATTCACGGCGATCAGATGCGGTGCGGCGATCGGTCCCGGTTACGGCGATCAGATGCAATTCCACGGCGTTCGATGCAGTTCCATTGTGATCAGGTACGATTCACACGTGATCAGATTTGATTCACGGATATCAAATGCACGATTTCATACCACTCAATCCGATGAGTCTTCCTCTGCTGTAGTTGTAGTTAAGCAGAAGGAGTGTCATCTATTAGAATTAGATGGTTCTAGATTTCAGATGTGGTAAGTGACGATAAAGGGTAAATAATGAATAACTGATCGTTCAGAACATCATCTTATTCATTGATATTAATAAAATCTTAATAGAAAACCTCAAAACTGGGCCTGAGATTCTGTCTTTCATTTGAGACCTAATTTCATAAACTCATGCCATTAAATGAAGTGAAAGAATGGACGAAATTGTTTTTATTTGAACCCAGCTGATTCCACGAAAGTAGGCTGTAGCACTCGTCTAAATTCTCTTAAATTCATTACTGTTTATCTCTTCTGTTTCTTCAAGGAATGGAGTAAACTCATGAAAAAGGAAATAAGTGAATCTCTCCATATAGAAATCTTGGTTCCAGTTGAAAATTGCTATAGAAAATTCACATACGGAGATTCAGAGATTTTGCAGTTATTTAATAGATACAAATTCGACCTTTAATGTCATATATAGTTCAAAAATATTTACTATGAGATTTTAATTAAAATGAATAATATATTTATTATAATTTGTTAAAAGTAGTTTTTATTATAGAACATAATTGCTCAAGAGTGAAGACAATCACCAGATTTAGAAAATAACATGTACAGTAAGGATAAACATAAATGCGTATTGTCATAAACATTTATCTTGCTCCTACTGATTGTTAGAAGGTCTGCCGCGAAATGTTGTCCCTATGGGTAGAAACAGGGTTGTACACAGCATTACACTTCAATGAGCTTTATTTGTTACGTTGTTATCGCTGGAATAGAAATGAGGTGGTTCCAAAACAGAGTGCACATGTGTGAGGACGAGTTATTGCAGAAATTAGCAACCTCTTAAAGTACCAAAATCGAAAGATAAAGGTCTAGAAAAAATTCTTCAAAAGGACACACCTCTTCTGTTATGTAGAATACTTTGAGATGTTATTGCTACATCTCGATTAAAATTCGTATAGGAGAAATTCTGAGCTCGTTGAGGGAGACTCTACGCAATTGTGATCAAATTATCCTAGAATGTTATGAATTAATCGTGTTTTACTTAAGATCCTTACCAGGATGAGAAAAAAATCCGTTTGCATAGAGTTTATGACAGTAGAGAAATCCCAATAATGAGATGAATATCAAGGGTACGTATTTCCAACTTTCAGCGAAGCTTGCCTTTATACAACATGATAGAAAGTGGTATTCCTAGACAGATATGCAAACATTAAATTTTAAAGGGTACTATTATAAGCCTAGGGTTCTCAATAGAGTAAGGGCTTCAGTAAGTTACAATTATATTAAACAATTTTTTATTGTTTAGCCTCTCTCCGAGAGGAGTCGATCCAGGGCAATTATTAATTCTCCCTTAACAAGCGAAAAGAAAGCACGCTGAGGGCGGTTGAAAGCTACTTTTTTGATGTGAGGTGAGGTCCTGAGATCGCTTAGGAGAAAAAGGCGGTGGGGGGGGCCAATTAACCTTGCCGACCAGAGCCCATTTCCTTGTGCCTTAGGGGAGAGTTATAGCAGGGGGTAGGGTGGCTGGGTAAATGGTCACCCAGGTTGGGATAGTCCAATTCATGTCGCTGCCTCTCAAAAATACCCGGATTTAAAGGGGCTAGAAGAAAAAAGTCGCATCGGGATTAAAGAGATAAAAGGAATGGAATCAAAGTAAATATATAACACAAAAATAATATAAAATGACTAAAGAATTAGCTTAACGACGTGGAAACGAAATAAATGAAATTGCAGATTTTTAAACTGAAATATTTTAATTTGCAATATAAAGCTGTGAAAGCAACATGGAAGTAAAAAATATTAGATTCACAAAGCAATAAGACAGTTTCAGTGTCATATCATTGCAACGGTTGTTCGTATCTCTGAAATATAAATAGCAGATTCGGAGAGCCTTATTAACACCTGGAATTCAAAAAGATGACAAACAGTTCGTCGTAAAGAGGTGGAAGACTGACCAAGGTCATGCTATCGTAGCATCTTCTGGTAAATGGATATAAAATCAAGTAGTGTACTTGATTTAGTACACTTGCAGTACTTCTTTAGTGTATATATCTCTCACATACACGCGCTCGCTGGAAAATTAAATGTAGGGAGCCACTTCTCTAGACAGTTAAAATTCTTTATGTGGCCTTGATACCAAAATTGCGAATCTGATTGAAACTTTTAAGCCGAATCGGTCAATAGGAAGAGATTCAAAATTTATACTCTTTCCCAGGGGTTGGGGTGCTTTCTGCACTGAAAGGCCACATGAAATTCGGAAGTTGGGCAGCAAGCCACACGAGCAGAATGTTAAAGGTCATTATTCTGTAATTATTATTATATTAAAGGCAACCATATTATTTAAATACAAATTTTAAGTAAAAGGTAAAGCCGCATAAGAAACTAAAAAAAGCTACATTATGCCTTAAGGCCGCAGGCTCCAAACCTGTGATATCTTCTTCAAAAAACTAGGAACCTTAGTTTTATTACCACAACCACAATTATTAATGGCATTATTATAGTTTAACGAAACTGTGTGACTGGATTTCTCTCTTTTCTAGGTCCAGTCATACATTTTCGCTAAACTATAATAATATCATTATGTATTTTTCGTTATTATTTTTACTCCCTTTGATTTTCTGTTTGTTTCTTATATGTTTTCCATGTTCCCAGCTTACAATTAATTGTTGTATGTTTTATTTTATCGTATTTTTTTGGATATTTCTGTCGTTTATGCGTTCGTAGGCACCGTGACAAGCCCATCTGTATTTTTTTAGTGATCCGTAATAAAGGTGACGTCTTCATACCCATCCAACCGTTCAGAGGCCCTAATGGTTACAGGCAAGGGTGTATGAGACGGAGTTCTAGTTTCACTTCTAGTGGAGTTAGTCCCGATCTGTCGAAGCATCCGGGGTCAAATTGACCGCCACGACAGCTCGGATACTGGGGTCGGAGTCCTATGTCCATCATATGCCGGAACCCAAATCCTCCCGAAGGAGGTATGTTCCGTCATCGGTGCAGTGTAACTCAACTCCTACCATTTCTATACCCCCAGGGAAAGTAAGAGAAAATCTAGATTTAAATATCCTGGTTGTTTTTTTCTTTCATAGTATCAGACACTATTTCAGAAAATGGAAATTTATGCCTTATCATTTGCACGTTTTGGCATATTTATATTTTGCCAAAATTGTATAATCTCAGATCAGTTTGATACTTCGTACTGAAATGACAACGAAACCTAAATTGGTCTTCCTGCAATCTAAAAGTGGAGATTATTACTTTTTGACCTGTTTTTTCCAGCATGCAATATATAATAATGTTTTTGTTTGAATTTTGTACATATTAATTCAACCTTCTTCCAAAACAATTGTTGTACCAAAACACATTGAGTTAAGCAACAACTTGTGAGTGTTCCTCAATAGCGATGGCGTTTATTGCGAAAATAACCGGTTTACGGTTATTCAGGTCTTTTTCACCTCCGGATTAAAATGGCGGTTATAACCGCCGAAAATAACCGGTTTACGGCTATTCAGATCTTTTTCACCTCCGGCTTAAAATGGCGGTTATAACCGCCCAAAATAACCGGTTTTCGGTTTTTTAATTAAAAAAACAAACGCCGTTTGTAGACATTTTTTTTTATTAATATTGCTTTTACAGGAAATCAATTCATTGGCCAATATTTATCTGTTCATAAAGGCTCTTTTTTTCATCTGCAACCAACAGACGCCTCGCGAAATCGGTTGTCGTTGATTGGCCTAAAATGATGAAATTCAGTGCTTAAGAAAATTGTAAATTTCAGTCTAATCGAGCCTATCTTCCGAACAGGTTTTTCAACTGGTTACTGAATTTTTTGAAAATAACTGGTTATAACCGGGACGAAAAATAACCGAAAAAACCGGTTAATCGAAACAAAAATAACCTAGTAGGTTTTTCCAATCCCTATTTCTCAAATTTGGTTTAAATGTTCAAATTTATTTTTTAAAAAATCCTCTATTCGTTAGACGAAGAAATTGGTTCAATCACTCTTATCTTTTTTATTTATTTAACAAGAAATTAGTTTATTAACGCGGAAACCAACGGCGGATAATAAACAGAGACTTTCCTTCTTTTCCATACGCAGCACAAATCTCACGAATACCTCCGGCGGTCTTAATATTTCTCCCTAATAACACACGACGCTGTGCAATATTGTTACAATATCTTCGCGATATTGTACGGCATTCAGAATACTAGACAACGTCGTAGACATATCGTGCAATATCTTGTGCTAATAGGGTATTTATCGTCCAGCGGGCGCGCCGTCTGTACCAACATGGAAGGTCGCGAGTATTTCCTACATATGCTGTTGTAAAATATTAAATTTTAGGAGGGTAATTATTGAAATTGGGTACATGTTAATAAGTATATTTTTTAAAGGAATTATTATTTAAAAAGGAATGGAAACATAAAACACAAAAGCAATATAAAACCTTATCTGAAGGACATAAAAATAAATGAAATTGCATATTTCAAATGAACTATTTACTTTTGAAATATAAAGCTGTGGAAACAACATAGAAGAAAAAAGCAATTGAAATTACTAATATAATAGCCCAGATCCTCCGGTAACGATCTGACGTCAGCAACATTAAAACTCACGCCATAGCACTGCGAGACAATAAACAGCATTATGTCATTGTTAGAGAACCTAAATTTCAGTAATTTAAAATTTAAAAGAGGAATTGTCTTTCTAATTTCAAATAGTGCAATAAAATTTTCTATCGATTGATATAAAATTTATCTCGCTATGATCAATAGTTTCCGAAAAATTTTAAATTATATTAATCCTATATTTCAAATTAATTTGCATTTTTTAATAGAAAGTAGTAAATTAAGTCAGTGGTATATCATGCGCATGATACAGTTTGGGCGCCAAATTGTATCTGAATGCAATCGTGGCGATGTTGTTTTCTTGCCAAGAATTAAATTAGCCACCAGTGACGTGAATCTACCATTCGTTCTCAACCGCCGCCAGTTCCCGTTATTTCTAGCTTACACGATGACTGTCAACAAATTGCAGGGGCAAACTTCCGAAGATGTTGGAATTTACATCGCTGAGCCTGTCTTTTCACATGGATCACTATGTTGCACTTTCAAGGTCTAGAATTTCCATTTACGTTAAAATTTACATAAAGACATCTGAAGTACAAGGAAAATTATAAAACAATGAAAAATCCTTCGCACGGAATGTTGTTTACCAAGAGGTTTTTAGAATAAAGAAATATTTAAATAAGATGTAAATAAAAAATATTTCTTGTCATTAAACATATGTTTGTTTTATTTGTTTTCAATCACTGTTAAACATTTCTCTCGCATATATATATATATATATATATATATATATATATATATATATATTTAAACACGCCAAATTTGAAGGGAAATATCTCGAATGAAGAGGCAATTTGCACCCGTCAAACCATGACGGGCGATTTCCTAGTTTAGATATAAAAGGCAAGAAGTCGGTTTCTTATTCTGCTCATTGCAACGGTTGCTCGTATCTCTGAGATATAAATAACAAATTCGCAGAGTCCTATTAGCACCTCGAATTCCATACGATGACTAACAGATCGCCAAAAGGGGCTGGAAGAATAACCAAGGTCACGCTTTCGTATCAACTTCTGGTAAAAAAAAATAAAACGAAATTCTTTTCTAGTGTATCGTTCACGTATGAGGGCCTGCTGGGAGGTTAAATGGCAAAAGCAGATGGTGTCGGAAGTTCTCAGATTTATCCACTTGAAATTCCATTTTAATAATCTGAAAATGCTCCAAAATCAATAAAATTAAGAAATGAAAATACATTACCTCGTAGAACACTAAATCTTTTTGGAACTCTTGTTCTGGAACACAATCATTGCAATGCATTGTGTTCTAGAATTTCTTTTGACTGTCCTGTAAAATTTTAAAATTGTTATTTGCGACATTTTACCTCGGATGAACAAATTTATAGACAACAGAAGAAAATAATGAAGAGCCTATGTTATTAAAGACTGCAAAGATTAGATCGTAATGATCTAGTGTAAGCTTGATTTCAGTTGTAAAAAGACTTTTCAGAATTATCTTTAAATTTATGGAAAGTTGGAAAAGTATTATCGCTTTGAAAGTTGATATTGTGCTTGATAGTTGCATATTTTGCAAAGAAATGAAAGCTGAAATTAATTTATTACGAACACATGAAAAATGTTTCAAAATTTCAATTATATCAGAAGCTTCCTATCTAGACACATAAAAAAGATCCTATCTGATACAATTAATGTCATATCTCTTCTAATAGAAGGAATATTTTAAGCACTTAATGCAGGATATGTTACAGCACGAAACAAATAGGTCCTAGCCATTTAGTTTTATGTACATGATTAGCGAAAGTAGGAAAAAAAAATAACGCTTTGAAAGTTGATATTGCGCCTGGTAGTTGCACATCTTGCAAAGAAATGAAAGCTGAAATTAATTTATTGTGAACACACGCAAAAT
>BGPR01001086.1:173052-188466 GCA_013235015.1 Araneus ventricosus | reverse complement strand
TTTGAAAGTTGATATTGCGCTTTGTAGTTGCACATTTTTCAAAGAAATGAAAGCTGAAATTAATTTATTGTGAACACACGCAAAATATAGGAAGTATTTCAAAATTTCAATTATGTCAAAAGCCTCTTATCTAGAAATATAAAAAAGATCCTATCTGATACAATTAATGCCATATCTCTAACAATAGAAGAGATATTGTAAGCCCTTAATGCAGCATATGTTACGGCGCGTAACAAGTAGGTCGCAGCCCTTTAGCTTTAGGTACATGAATATCGAACTTACCTCATTATCATTAGTTAGTGGTTACACTAACTAGGTTGCTTATAGTACACGACTTCGGCCTCATCCGACCCTACAGTTGACAGTTTACTTCTGATAAGCTGTCGGACTTAACTATTATGCTTAGGACGTTGTTTGCATATCACTTCAAGGCTTTTGGGTAGAAGCTAACCAAAATTCTCATCAATTATGTAGATCCATTGAATAGGGGTGAGAGCATTTGTAAAGTTTATTCTAGATAGTTAACATCGCGTTTGAAACTCAGCAGATGATAACATTTCTTACCATTATCTTCTCTCAAAGCAGATATATTTTGTCATTTTAAACATTAGTGTTGGCATTTAGGTATTTTTTTTACATCCAGAAAAGAAATGTAACGTGTGTATAGGTGCATAATTAAAAGAAGATTTGAAAATTTTAATGAAAATTTAAAAATTAAACTCTCATAAATAAAAGCATGAAAATTGATGTAAAATTAGTATTTATAAATATTAAACAGAAATATAATAAAAATTTTCCAGTTAAAATTATGAAAATATGTATCTGAACTGTGATTAAATATGTTCAGATTCCTAATGTTAAAATTACTTCATAAAACGAGATATGTTGTTCGAATTTAAGAATTTAACTGTTTGTCTTTCTTAAAGAAAAATAATCATGCATAGTTTTTAAAGCATTTAATTTTAACATTAAATTTGTTATGAATTTAAATAAGCCTGATATAGTTTATTAGAATTTAAAATATTATCGTATTACCTGAAAAGTATTCAATACGAAAAATTTGCAGAAAGGGAAATGTTCCAATGTATAGGAAATTACCAGTTCCATAAAATTTAATCTTTCACTTGTTGAGTCATTTTCCTTTCCTAAAGTAAACTCTATATAATTATAAAGTTTTAAAGAAGCCATTTTTTTCCTACGAATTCTCTTTCATCATACCTTTTATGCAGAATATCGCCATTTTTTTACTTCATCCCTCACATTGGGATTTCTATTTTCTCCTTCCGAAATGTGTGTTGATTCAATTTATTTTTCCTAACTTTATTCAGTGAATATGACACAAAAATTAATACCCATTAATATACACAATCCGTGGAAGTGATGAAATTCGTTAAATTCTCATACATAAAATTCTTTTTAGTGCAATATTAAAATATATTTTGGAAATAATATCCAAGAGGTAGGACTACTAGTTTAAACCCTACATTTACAGAAATAGACCCAAGGATAAACCTCTATACTTTTTGTGGGCATAGATATTCAATTTCTACTACTTTAAAAATACTTCTATTTCAGTGTATAGATTAAAACAATTTAGGCGTTAAAAATTCTTCAGCCTTCTTCTACAGCATTAGGCTTAAAAAAGTCAGAAAATAGACAAAAGGATTGAAAAGGTTTCAGGTGGAAAATTTAAAGGTTCTTGACAAATAAAACATAATCATAAGAAAAATATAGTTATTTTTTTACTCATAGACGCACTGTGAGCATACGGAGGTACGAAATGTAAGAGATCGAACAATGCATATAAAATAAAAAATTCCATAAATGAGACATATAAAAATATACAAAATATTTATAAAACCAAAAAAGTGGCAGTTGGGCATTGACTAATAAGCAACTACAAACTAAACAAATATAAAATATTAATAAAAAAGAAAAATACTTTAAAATAAACATATGAGAGAGGACAAAAACAAAATATGCATGTTTTGCAAAAGGACAAAAATGCAGGCTTTCACTGAATAAAGATACAGAAAATAGGTCAGACTGCATGAATCTCCCGATGACTATTAACGACGACTGTACGTCTTTCACATGCGAATTGAGTGCATGAATCAACTGCTTGACGTCATGCACAGAGGAAAGTAGCCACTGCATTGAAGCAGTTTAGATAGACCTAAATGTTTCCACTTTCATCCATATAATAATTCAATCAATGTTCAAAGTAGGCATTTTAAGATGTAAAAAATGTTATTTTTTAACACTGTGATATTGTTACAAAGCTATAAATTTGTTCCTTGAGATGCTAATATTGGCGACAAATTTGGCGACCATTTTGTCAACTTGATGACAAATTTGGCGACCATTTCGGCAACTTTGCGGCAAAGTTGATGACAATTTTGGTGGCTTTGGCGACAAAAGGAATATTCTAGAAACATCCTGAACTGTGGACCTATCTCTACTGTGAGCCAGTAACTTCATGAACCTTGTAGAAATTACGTTACTTCCTCTGTAATGGCGTCACTTCCTGTTGAAAAGGATAAAAGCAAGCTCTCACGCCAAGATTAGTCAGTTGAGCTTTGTTTAACAATCAAGCTGGTGAACTGAAATACATTTGAGTGCTATTGAAAGTGCTGTGTCTGAGATTTATTGGTTGTCTCTATTGTAAATTGGTACAAGAGCTGTCTAATTTTGTCTCCTGTGCTACGTTAGTGTTTCTGGTGAAATGCTCGTGAAATAAAGAGTCATTTATTTTTTTTATTATTCTGCTTCTTCATCTGCATTCACAGACAGTTTTTGTTACATTTAATGCAATTTTCGAGACGCTATTTATATTACTCCATCATACGACATTTACATTACGATCGTTGTCACGATATTTTGATAGTACTTACATTACATTATCATCAGAAAAATTTATTCATATTAAAATGAAAGATTCTTCATCTTAAACATTAATAATCCCTAGTCATAGAGATTAACTCATAGAATTAAAATAAAACTGCTACTTTGTAATTCAGTAACCGCCGACATGACACGACAAAACTAAAGCTATATTCTATCTTGCCGATGTTTCATCTCGCTATTATACGATTTTCATTATGATAAAATGGTACAATTCACTCTTCAGGAAGTAAATATGAAACACTTAAAGCGATTATTTCTGAGCATTAGAAGATAGTTTCCATAGCAACTAGTAGAAGACTACAAGAGAATGATTCAAGGAGTTAGTTGAGATTTTCTTTTTTCTCATAATTTATTAAAGGCGTCTTATGTAAAGATTCAAATCTACGCACAATATAGTAATTAAAGACGATGGAGAAGATTTATCCTTAGGTCGTTGACTAAATGAAGTTCCTTCCGCTTAAGAAATTTTAATTTAGAAGAAAATGAATCATGATAACCATTCAAATAGGGGTGAATATTGAATAAATAGAAAATACTTGAAATCTATTAGACAATATTTCAAAAAATTAATACTTGTAACACAACGAGTGCATTTCTTGTTCTGCGAATTGATTTCCGAAAAATAATTAGGGTAATAGCGGTAATTTTTATAATAGTACAGCAAATCTGCCATTCAGAGACGGGCCGAACAAAAGCGGGGCCCTGTGCAATGTTTATTTGCTGGGCCTTGAAAATACTTTCGGACAGTAAAATAGTTCATTGCATTTTTCTATTTATTATTTTGCTCAATTTGTTACAGAACGTGAAAATGATAATTAAATTATTTTTAATAAAGTTAATATTTCAATCACACAAAAAAAAATCGAGAATAAGTTTACAATACGTGATTTTGGTTTCATTTTCCAACATGCTTTATAACAAATCCGTTGATAATATTGATTTATTATTTGGTTAATTCGAATTCGATATATTTGATAAAAAGATATATCCTTTCAGGCATTATTTTTTATTATTTTCATTCTTAAGAAAGATATTTCTGAAGCTGCGACTGTAACTGGTAAATGTCAATATAATTTCAAGAATTAATTATTATAATTAAGAATTTTCAAAATTTGGATCCAGTGCAAATAAATTATTTTTAAATAAATATTGTAGCCTAGAAGGCAAAATTCGAAGGCAAATTTTTATTTTATTAACCCTCTGACTAGTAAGAGTTCTCAAAATCTGAGTGCAGTTGTATACGGAGGTTTGCTTACTAATTGATCTGTGGAATGGATTCGTCCGCCCCGTTCCCCCTTTTCTCCTCACTACGGGTGGTGGGAGATGTGAATGGCAGGCCTTTCATCTCTTATATCTTCCTTAATGGTCCCTTTAATGAGCACTCGCCCAACTGTCTTCTCTCCCCTTTCGGTAAAGCAACCGGCCGAAATCCGCCCCACTAGTATAGAAGTTGCATGGCCGTTAAGGGCGGCTTAGGAGTCAGAGTGTTAAATAAATCATTGCAACCAATTTTCACTTTGCAAAATCAGTCGGTGGCACGGGACCTTCGGAAAATCAGGGCCTAGTGTGCTCGCACCGTTCGAAACCCAGGGCCGACCCTGCTTCCATTAACCTTCACCATCCGGATCAGGCTCTGACGGAAAATCGAATAAAGGGATACAAGAAATCTCTTGATGCATATGTGCAGTAATGTGACTTCACTGCTGGCTTGGGACAAAAATGAAGATAAAATCCTGTAAAAGTGAATAATGCACACAGATATAAATACTAATTAAGGGAATTTTTAATTGTGAAAGAGTTAAAGATACAAAAATAGTAACTGACAACGATAAGAAGTAAGAATCCGATGGATGACTTCATCAGAGGACATTCATCCACTCAGATTCAAAACTGGAATAGGTTTCCTGTAGAGGAAAAAGACTTTAAGGTCTAATGATTTATTATCCTCTAAGACCTGAACCCATTCCGGAATATATTGGAAAGAAAAACATTTATCCACAGAGAAGAAATTAAAAACAGTTTTAAAACAAAATATGAAAAGAAGGGCTTAAAATCTTATCTCTTATAAATGCTGAGGAGAGAAAGAAAAGAAAAGAACCGTTACAAAGTAAATTTAGTAAATGGGTGTGCGCACCTACTCCATCTAATGAGGAATACACATACTAAAAACTTGTTAATTTTTTGTAGATTTTTCATAACATTTTTTAAGATTATTATTTTGTTTTTAATTTTGTTATTGTTTTTATGCATTTTTATAATTTTTATTTTCATTATTTTATTTTATTATTTTAAAAAATTCAGAACAGTTTGCAGGCGAGCCCTTAAAAATGTTTGAAGTAATAATGCGCACATATTTTATTTAATTTCATAAAACGATAAAAATAAACTTTAATGTAAGATAGTAATATATAGAAATGACGAATTAGATTTTTCAGACTAGCACGGTTAACAGAAATGACGGTTAATCGAAGTTCTACTGTGGCGAAAAAATTTACAGCAGGGTCAGGAGATGTAATATCTTTATTTTATAAAGCATAGACAAATAAAATATTTCATAATTATATTTATTCAGTCTTTCTAAAAATTTCCTCACCTCATTATTTGCATTTAAAATTTTTTAATACTTCATTACCTGTCTATTTTGATCATATTCAGATTTATTTTTGTTTCATTTTTGTTCATTTTAACGATTTTTTTCATAATTCTTGACTTGATTTTAATTTTCTCTGCATTGTTCCCAGTGATCAAACACTTTTAGTTTCATTTTATAATTTTGTATTCAAACCTTAAATCTAGTCTATACGCGTGTCTGTTTGTGTGTGACACGGAGAGAGAATAACATTCACTATTTACAAGCTTGCGCCATGTCCTGATCCTTCCTCCCCTGGAAATTGTTTTCACTGCGAATATAAGAAACTCCAGTTAAATTCTTCAAGTTAAGAAAATTCAGATGGTATTCGTATATTTCAGAGTAGATGGGGATGAACAATAAGGAAGACGAAATTTCGAAGAAATAAAAAATAAAGCTGTATAATATGCCGTCTTGATAGTCTCTTCTTCATATATAAGACACGTGCTGTACGAGGTGATTCATTTTCTTCTGCGCAAAAGCTGCCGCATAAGAGCATGAAGAGAAAGTGAAGACTCTGTTAGTCTTAAGTACTGGAACAACCGAAGGCTCTTGTCCCAATGGGATTATCTTGAACATAAAGCTAGGCGCACACAGCACACACCCGATTTTTGTCCTAGAAGTTATTAGCGACAAAATATTGAAAAACTAAATTGATAGAAATTGTGTAAAGCATGCATACTTCCGGCGATGCTATGTGTCGGAAAAGTAATTAGATTTCAGTGGAAAATCGGAGGTATGTGGAGGACCAGGACTATAGAGGCGCGATTCTATGTATAGAATTACTATCTTGTCATTCTGTATCGTTTCATGTGCCATAACTGCAATTACTGTTTATGAAGGAAGGAAAAACCAGGTGATCGAGGTAGAAATAAATCCTGTATTCGAATACTTGAAAGGAGATAGGGCATTTTGGGATTATGTTTTAAAAATCCTCTTTGAGAAAGATATTTGAAATGTAGACCATAGTTCAAATAATTATTTTTTCTTTCTTCCTATATTTGGTTGATGGACAAATTAAGACCACAGAAAGGATTAAATTTTGACATTTGTCATTCCTTTCTGCAGAAAATTTGTCCAATTTAGAACTACAAATGGCGTGTGGTCTCCGAAGAGTTCGCCATTCTAGTTCTTTTCCATTTTTCTTCCATTTTGATTTTTTTTTTAATTTCTAATTTTTCTTAAGTGTTTCAATTATTAGAGAATCTTTGTTATTTAATACTATAGTTTTTGTTGTGTTATTTTTAGGAAAATTTTGCTGATGCAATCACTTAATGCTGCTGCGTTGAGCGCGCAAAAAGTTGTATTGTTATCATTATTATTATTGCTTACTTTTTCTGTTTCTTTCTTTTATTTTTATTTTTAATTCAAATTTATGTTTTTTCGATTATTTGTCTTTGTATTTCATTAGAAGTAGCTGCATATGCGGCTTTTCATTTATTGCAAAAAATAGTTTTTATTTTATTATAATTTGAATTAATATTTAAATTAATTCTTCTAAATTTTATCAGTTGTAACTGCCGTAGTTGAATTGTTACATTTCTCTTGGAATTGTTTATCGACCTCGCTAGCACTTCATGACTCCCTACAAACATGTGCCATCTGTTTGAATAGAAATAAAACTCATTTTTAGACCATCTAGAGGCAGAAGAAAAATTCGATTAAACAACTTTTTCATTACTGTCAATGCATCCTGCTGAAGCAAGATCCCGTCCACGAATGTGCGCGCACGCCTCAGATGTGTGACATTCAGTGCTATTGGACGTTTTATCGCGTACTGAATTTTGTATATGACTGCTACTTAACTCTCTGGATGTTTAACCCGCAATTTTCACGGGTTGGAAGCAAGTCTATTTTCTGCTGCATTCTACGATTTTCGCAAGCTAATGGGTTTACTTAGCACTTTTAAAAGGTGAATCATATTATATCAATAAATTCTTGCACGTAAATAACAACTCACTGTGTTCAACAGCATTTTAAAATGTTTTCAAACGTTGTATCTAAATATTAAATGGTAACGTAGTATCCAAATAGTAGATTCGGCAGTCAAATGGTTAATACGAGGGACGTTCCGAAAGCAAGTTTTCACAAGGAAACTTTATTACAATCCTAAACATACCATGGGATAACAAAATACAAACCGTTGATTATTTTTCCACATATTCGCCACCGACATTGATACATTTTTCGTACCGGGAAATCAATTTACGGAAACCATCCTGATAAAAATCGGTGCCCAGCAAGCGAAGGAAGTTCTTCACCAGCCAGCTGCACCTCTTCATTGCTTCTGAATTGACGTCCCGATACTGCTGTATTCAATGCAGAAAAAAGGTGAAGATGGGTGCAGAAGGACTTGTGGCATAATCGCTGCATCTGGCAGTATCTGGAGTTGTAATTGCATGCAGATCGGTCCGCCGTCTTTGTGATGTCACCTATCGCCCAATAGCGAGCAGCCTGTTGGAGCACTTAATGGCGATTATTAATTCTGTTCACTCTGTTATTTTTGTATCATCTCACATGTAGCGTGCTTAATGATGTTATGATTTAATTTAGGATTTTAATTTAGCTGTCGTTCTATTAAATTTGTTATTTCGTTATGTATTATTCATTCTTTGACTGTGTCACCAGCTCTGTGGTTCCTCACAATGGAGTGCTTTTGATATATGTGGAATACGGGCATGATAGGTTGAGAAGCTGAGTAGTGAAGTATTGTACTAGTCAATATGAACCACTTCAGTGCCAATCATTCCACGTACCTAATACCTCGGCGACTACACCAGTAAATCTCACCTCTACATAAGCTGTTAAGTTAACTTGACCTCGGCGTAGGCCTAAAAGTTACAGACTTCACGCTGATCACAGGACTGCATGAATGGCAATAAGAATCGAGGGGTTTTGTTATTGGACGATAGTGCGTGACCGAAAACAGCAAGGGATGCAAAATAACACATTCGTCGCCTGGGAGGGGAGAGATTGGGTCACCCGGCCTTCAGCCCCGATCTTGCCTCATCAGATGTTCGCCAGATAGCACGCAAGTTTGTAACAAGTTTGATTTTGACTTGATATTGCCTTGTCATAGCAAATTTGACGTGTCAAACTTGAAGCGAACTTGTGGCAAGTTCATCGTGACAACTAGCGCCAACTTCTTTACATTGCAAGTCTTCTGCAAGTTCACTGTGACAAACTACCACCTCCTTTGCAATGCAAATTTGCAAAACAAGCATGATGCAAAGATAGCTCAAAGAGATAATTATATTTGTCTCTGTTTTAAAAAAACATCCGATTTTTAATAGCATCTCCTAGACCGTCCTTCTTTTTATTAATTCAAAAAATCAATGATAATTTCTAAAAGAACTAACTTTTTTATAAAAAAATTTGAAACATTTTCCAACTTTTTACTAAATATAGCATTCGCACTTTAAAGAAAACTATATCGCCTTTTTCTGAATGTTGAAAGTTTAGCGTTTATAAACAAAATTAAACCGAAAAAACAGTCAATGTCTGTTGAAAAATAAACTTATACATTTTGTCCCATTTTAAAGTAATTACTTTTGAACTTTAATTTCATAATTTATTCTACTAACAAAACGTAGTTATTAGCGAAAATCGCTCTCTCTATGACTTCAATTCATATACGTAACTCAAAAAATTAATGAAATCAAGAGAACAGTTTAAAATAAATCGTATACGAATCGAATGGAACGATGTATTAGCGAAATCTATCTTCTCCTCTTTGAGTTTAACTGGCCCAGTGGTTACCGCATCAGCTTCCGAACCGGTAGGTCGCGAGCTCTATTCTGGGTTATGTTCGTACTTTGTTTTTGCTATAGTTTGCAATGCAAGCTTTCTGCAAATTCCTCCTATGGTGACTTCGAGGCTTGCGTTAACTTGCTGCAAGCTTGTTTCACACTTGCACACTTGTCGTGACAAATTTGCAGAAAGTTTGCAGATTTGCTGCAAACTAAAATTTCTATCTGGGTCACCGTTTTCCTGAATTGAAGTCAGTAGTATTGGGACGTCACTTCTGAAGCAATGAAGAGGTGCGAATGGCTGTGAAGAACTTCCTTCGCTCGCTGGGTACCGATTTCTACCAGGATGGTTTCTTGAAATAATCAATTTCAAGAAACCATCCTGTTAATCATAATAAAAACGGTATCACGATACGCCAATTGTATCAATGACGATGGCAAATATGTGAAAAAATAGCCAAAAGTTTGTATTTTTTACGCCTTTTTATGTTTCTGATTGTAATGAAGCTTCCTTTAAAAAAAGCACAACGAAACTTAATTTCGAAACGTCCCTCGTGTATGTAGGTGAGAAAAGGTGTTTTAAAGCACTAGAAAAATGCAGGCACTCAATTACCACAAACTACGTACATCTGAAACATTCAGTTTAGGAAAGGATCAAAAATACATTTAAGAATATTTGTTTCATTCAGGCGACAAGGGACCTCGAAATAATTTTTTAAAATTTTCAACTAATCAATTTGAAATCTTGCAGGCACTAATAGGAGCACTATATAAGACAACGCACAAAATTTCACTGCAACATATTTATTTATTAGAGTTATGGGCATAAATGTAATGTTTAATAGCAATTAATGGAATTCATGATAAACATTCCAGGCGCTAAAAAATTATACGAAATCGCTCTAATTTTTTTATTAGTTACTTTTACCCTTTTCGAACAAAAATTGTGATTAACCTTTTATGTTTTGGAAGGGAATTTTAAAACGAAGATACACAATAAATCGAAACTATTGATTTCGGAAAAAATATGCAAAATATTTCATCTGGAAAAAAATATGTAAGGTTTAATAACAAAATAAATCATATGTGAATACGAAATTTCTTCTCTATATATGTTTTATACTTATATAAAATGTCATAAAATTTCAACAAAAATTGGAGCTCCTGCAAAATTAATCATAAAGGATATTACTTGCTATTAAACATTACATTTGTAGCCGTAACCCAGTAATAAATAAATATATTGCAGAGAAATTGTGTGTTGTGTTATATAGTGTTCCTATTAGTGCCTGCAAAATTTCAAATTGATTAGTTAAAAACTCTAAAAAATGATGTTCCTGGTCGCCCTAACTATACAGTATCATTTAATGAAATACAACAGAATAGTCTATTTTTGAAATAAAATTGGAACTACTGAAAGTAGTACAAAGACAATTTTTCATAACACGATATGCGGTTTCTGTTTGGCTTGTTTCACATTCTTTTCGTCCCATCAGAAACATTAAGGACATTGCAAGACTTGCTTCGTATGTATAGAAGAATGGGTTTTTTTTTGTGAATTTTTGGAGATATTTTTTATAGAAATTTCACGACACTTCCTTTTTCTTTCAGATGTACATAAAAGAAGTTTGATTGATGAAGACGCATTATTTCAGCAAATCATTCCATCATCTGTATGGGACTTTTCGATCCGAAATACTTTTGAAGAGTCTTTGACAAATGGAGTACTGAAATGGAATCTAAATCTCAGAAGAGAGATATACAATTCGTAGAAAGATGTCGGACAACATCTACGTTTAAAAAAATTGAATTTTTCTCTCTTTTTTGAAAGCTTTATGATTTTGAATTTACAAGTAAAGGGAATTTTCATATTCGTGCTCACATAGACTATTGAATAGAATTTCATAGTACACTGACATGCAAAAGTTTAGGAACATTTCGTAAAATGCGAGAAGTTTGCAAGTAATACGAAAACTATGTTTCGAAATCAGTTCTCGAGAATCGTGTGGCATTCAATAGAGTATCAGTTACAATTAATAAAATTTAACAGATTATTAAAAAATTTTTCTTGAATTAATTAAAAATTAATTAAAACCTTTATATTATACAGAATGGCGCATATGCAGCATATTCTAATAAATACAAAAACAAACAATAGAAAATTAAGAAATGTTGAAAAACAATAGAAAATTAAAAAATTACAAAAAACATTAAAAAAAGAAAAACAGCTAGAAAAAATATGAAACAGAAGTAATCAGCCATGAGAGCAATATACCTTTTTGGCGAGGCCAAACGCAGAAGTATCCAGCGATTACATCATACATTTTACTACAACTAACCAACCCATCGCTAAAGAATTAAACAACAAAAATTCCCCAATAATAAAATAGCCAAAACACATAAAAGAAAAAAACTAGAGAAACAATCAAAATGGAAAAATTGGAGGAGAACTACAATGGCGGACTCTATGGTGGATTCAATAGAGTATCATATACATATTACAGTGAAGATTCGGTCACGAGGGAAATTAGGGGGACCACCAGAAAGGGATGAAGGCAAAAATGGAGTTTCTCCCATCATGTTTCACAGGAAGCTGATAACGAGATGTGACTTTTTAATACTCTGGATTATGAATTGCTTTCTTAACAAAAGAACACATGTTCTTGAAAATTTCACACAAATACTTTTACACTCACAAATTGGCGAACACCATCTCACCCTGCACAATCTAAAACCTTAGACAGAAATGCTGTAACGAGGATTAGCTTTAAAAATGTACCATTATGAAAATTAATTTTAATTCACTGAAAAATGAAACAATTTCCTTCATCATTAACTCTGTAAAGCAATATATATTTGACTCAAAAATGCCTTAGGTGCCAATGAAACTATGCAGTTATATGTCACATGCGTAACAAAAATATACAACCTAGAATATAGCTTAAATTGTAATTTGACACAAAAAATATACCACAATTCAAAGAATTAAAATCAAAATTACTGTAAAATTAACTTCACTATGCTCACGTTCACAAAACGGCAGGCGCTCCTTCATCAAGCAAATCGAAAACCTTGGCTGCGATTCTCTAATGATGATCAATTAAAGCTCAACCAACCGCTCCCTCGCACCGAGACGTGCTATGATAAATGGGGCCGATTCACTCATTGTCAACACTTAATTAGATTAAGGAGGGGAGAGTTTGACTTCCAGGATTGAAATTTCTCGCGGCCAAATTTGGAGAGGGGAGTGTGCGAAGTGATACCTTGGATGAATAGTCCGGAAATCTCGACGTGTTTGAATTTTGGAGGGGAGAAGCAGAGAATTCGTCTCCCTCAAGACAGTGAGTTCCTCCTCATATGCAAATGCCTACAGCCTGCCCCTACTTTTAGAGATGCCATCTGCTGGAATGACCTAAGGGCAATGATTATCTAGTCTGAAAAGAAATACAAAATTGTTTGTAGTTTATCGTTGTGAAACTATAGTTACTCTCCATATGGAATAAGATTGTGAAAATGGAAATAAAGAAATATAAAAGTGGAAGAGTATTGACAGTATTCGTAAGTAAATATGAGTGTATAGGCTATGAGAAGCTATGTTGGCGTAATTCTAGCTTCTTACAGAAAATTTCCCAAATATTATTTTGAAACCATTTCTAATAGTTCTTAGCCCTTGAAAAAGTGGACTAGAATGGATTCCTTGTTTTGTTGTTAGTTCTATTCGATTCACTCTGAGTTTATTTTTATTTATTTATTTTTAGCTAAATCTGTATGATCTTGATTTCCGTTGTTCTCTCTTTTCTGTTTTGCTGTTGCAATTGCGCCCTACTTAAACGTTGTCTTCATTTTTTTTTATTTTTTCCTAATTTTCATTCTTTAAATTTTATTGTGTATTAATTAAATTATTTTTGTTCGAGTTTAAAGTTTCAATTTTAATTCCTTTTTTAAATTTGCTCCATTTTTTTCTTGTTGATTGTTTTTATGCTCTAAACATGAGTGTGTGAGTAGAACCTATTTTGTGGAATGTCATACTGAAATGTTCGCTATCTACTATAATTTTCATAGGTTGAGGAATTACCAATACGGGTAGAGATTCTTTAGACGGTTTGGCAACTATTTTGAAAGTTAATTTTCCATTTGTCTTTGAATTCCATGGTAAAGCCAAAAAGAATCGTCAGCAAAGTTCGATATTCGTATAGCAAAAGCTACATGTCTGCTATGTACTTGTTACGCGCCGTAACATATCCTGGATTCAGGGCTTAAGAATTTACTGGCGCAAAATAGATATTCTCTAGGATGAGATATGATATAAATTGTATCAGATATGAATTTTTACATTTCTAGATAGGATGCTTTTGATATCATTGAAATTTTGAAATATTTTGCGTGTGGATGCAGTGGAAAAAAAGAAAGGCCACTGAAATACAAAGAAAGCTCAATAACAGAACACAGAATCCATCCATAAAAGTAATAACAGAGTTAGAGTAAAAGAAACCTTTCTCCAGTTTTAAATTGCTCGAATGACAAAACAGAAGTAATATTCAATTATTTTGAAAAGAAATATAAAATTTTGAGTTTTCTTTAATAGACTCTATCAAGCTGTTTGTCCCAAGATGATATACTATTTATAGGGTTACCATACTTCCGGATTTTAATCTCTTGACTTGTATCCGGATTTATACCAGTGAAGGCGGTGAGAGAGAAATTTGACTGTAATTAAGAAAACCCAACATATTCGAAAAATCTTATGTTATTCTGCCAATGAAAGAAAACTCATAGTGTACACTGTTTACATCCATTGTTGAAAGGAAAGTGGATGTACCGTCTTACCCAGGCTCCAGTTCAAACCGAAAATTAAAAGCTTTGGAAATTTTGATTTAATTCTGCATTCACTATCAAAATTTTGCATTACCAAACATGAAAAAAATTATAAATTCTTTGCACTCTGACGTCTTTCTTTCAGATCCTCAAACTCTGTGCTTGTATTATGAAAGAGGGTAGCAGGCAGAATTTAAAATTTCTTGCGATACATTGATCCTCCCTCCTAGACCCTTTATTTCTCCCCCTCCAGTGTGTTTCGATTTCAACTTAAAATATTGTGGTCACCCTGACTATTGAGTATTCGAGTGTGAAGGTAAGCAAATAAAGAAGGGAAAAAGTTTATAGTGTTTGGAAGAAAATATACTTTGATCATCACTCGTAAAAATTGATCCTCCCTCGTATACATTGATCCTTCCTCCTAGAACTTTTTCTCCCCCTCCAGTGTGTTTGGATTTCAACTTGAAATATTGTTGTCACCCTGACTATTGAGTATTCGAGGGTGAAGGTAAGCAAATAAAGAAGATAAGTGTTTATAGTGTTTGGAAGAAAATATCCATTGATCCTCCCTCCTAGACCTTTATTTCTTCCCCCTCCAGTATGTTAGGATTTGAACTAAAAACATTATCGTCACCCTGACTATTGAGTATTCTTGGGTGAAGGTAAGCAAATAAAGAAGAGAAGTGATTATAGTGTTTGAAAGAAAATATAGATTGATCCTCCCTCCGAGACCTTTATTTCTCCTTCCTGCTAGACCTTTATTTCTCCCCCCTCCAGTATCTTTGGATTTCAACTAAAAACATTATCGTCACCCTGACTATTGAGTATTCGAGGGTGAAAGTATGCAAATAAAGAAGTGACGAGGTTAAAGTGTTTGGAAGAAAATATACATTGATCATCCCGCCTATACTTTGAGCATCCCTCGTATAAATTGATCCTCCCTCGTATGCATTGATCCTTCCTCCTAGAACTTTTTCTCCCCCTCCAGTGTGTTTGGATTACAACTTAAAATCTTGTTGTTGCCCTGACTATTGAGTATTCTTGAGTGAAGGTAAGCAAATAAAGAAGAGAAGTGATTATAATGTTTGAAAGAAAATATAAATTGATCCACCCTCCTAGACTTTTACTTCTCCCCCCTCCAGTGTCTTTGGATTTCAACTAAAAACATTATCGTCACCCTGACTATTGAGTATTCGAGGGTGAAGGTAAGCAAATAAAGAAAGGAAAAAGTTTATAGTGTTTGGAAGAAAATATACATTGATCATCCCTCGTAAAAATTGATCCTCCCTCGTATACATTGATCCTTCCTCCTAG
>BGPR01001086.1:124726-173042 GCA_013235015.1 Araneus ventricosus | reverse complement strand
CCCTGACTATTGAGTATTCGAGGGTGAAGGTAAGCAAATAAAGAAGAGAATTGTTTATAGTGTTTGGAAGAAAATATCCATTGATCCTCCCTCCTAGACCTTCATTTCTTCCCCCTCCAGTATGTTAGGATTTGAACTAAAAACATTATCGTCACCCTGACTATTGAGTATTGGAGGGTGAAGGTAAGCAAATAAAGAAGTGACGAGGTTAAAGTGTTTGGAGGAAAGTATAAATGTAATTCTTAGAAGGTAAGGTGAAGGTAAGCAAATAAAGAAGTGACGAGGTTAAAGTGTTTGGAGGAAAGTATAAATGTAATTCTTACATTTTTGATTAATAGATGAGAAGAGATTCATTGTATATCCTATAGATATATCCTATACATATTTTCGCAATCTAAAAATAGTCAGTTAAAATTGCAAGCAATTCACCAAATCATACTACGGTCGAATTCCAGACGCGCTCTGAAAAATTATATCTTACGCCTTAAATCACAGGCAAGCACTTTTAAGCTGATTCTATGTTTATAATTAGACATACAACTACAGAAGCATGGTATTTAATTCATCATGAATTCAATTACGGATCTTCGTTCTAATTTCGAATTATTATTTTGTTTATTGTCTATTAATATTGCATACAAAAAAGAACGAATGAATCTATGATTCACATGAAAACAACAAATTATATTTTTGCAAAATTATAGAACCTAAGCAATTGAAGAGACGATATGAATGTACTTAAGAATATAAAAAGTTGATCAAACCATCATTGAATGAAAATTTTCTACCTAAAATGTTACATTAAACCCTTCGAATAAATCTGTTTCAAACTCTTTCTTGTAGAACAATCGCGAAAGAAAATCGATTCATTTTATTAACCACCGAGCTTCTTGACCAAAAAATTCCATTTATTAAATGAAATACACATTCCATCTAGGAGTTCAGATAACTGAGGAATTCAGTTTATGCCATAGTCATTCACTTGACAATATCAAATTAATAATTCCGTTTTAACGTTCTGAATATGAAGGATATCCGATAGCTCTTCATTGAAGCCCGAAGATAATGAAACATATCCTATCTACTGAATGAAGCCCATTACATGAGTTCGAAATCAAATCTTCCGAAGAAAAAACTTAATTAACAAGGGAAAAGGTCACTACCCGATAAAATTTAAACTCTAGAGAGCCTCGAGTGTGAAAAAATAATGATGTTTGAAAAGATCTAAAACCTCCCATCCCCCTTTAACTGCATTAAGACATTTTTGATTGAACATGTA
Source organism: Araneus ventricosus (assembly GCA_013235015.1). Taxonomy (NCBI): domain Eukaryota; kingdom Metazoa; phylum Arthropoda; class Arachnida; order Araneae; family Araneidae; genus Araneus; species Araneus ventricosus. The sequence continues at coordinate 171,763 of BGPR01001086.1, read as the reverse complement.
TCGAATTAGAAATACCAATATGAAAAAGATGAGGTTTTTTTCATTTCATTAAGTAGAAAACTGAAAAAGTGTGACCATTTGTCGCAGAAGATTAAAAAAATAACGACAAAATGGAAACTCAAATAGTTTAATAATATTAAAATGTGATATAATAATTTTTACATGATAATGAATTGTCTTTTTAATTTCTTCGGGATTTCCTTTTGTGAATTCTTTAACCCTTTCGGCGCATTGGTGATATATGTCCCGGATGTTAGAGTTCGTCCCTTATTAGTAAAGAAATCCCACTTTTGCATGGGATCTATGATTTTAGTGTTCTTAAGAAATTAGGGAATACATTTTTGAATAAGGAAACTTGGAAGCACTCTCATAATGCATGTTTTTGAGCATGCACATTACTGAAATTTCATTTGGTCTTTTTTTAAGTGTAAAGTAAGTACAACTAGGTTTATGCCACACTTAGTGTAAAATAGTTCTTATTGTTCTTATTAAGTAATAATTTACTCCTTTTAACATCACATTTAAGATATTTAGAATAAATTCTTTTTGTGGGAGATACTGTTCCAATCGTATTTTACAATGGGACAATATATCCCAGCAGTGATCAAATTGCCACAAGATTATTCTTGCAGAATTGTAAAGTTGCTTCCATGGCATGCTAATCTTATGAAATCATAGATGTGTCATTGGAATAGTTCCAGTCGACTACACGATTGGGACATATTGTCCCAAGAGATTTCCAGGAAATAGGAAAAGTGAAAAAGTTTAAGATATCCGAACACGTTCGGAGCAATTTTTTTAAAAAATGTTATATAGAAACACCATAATATGTTTTTTACATTTGAACTTTATCAAGATTAATAATAGAGTATTATTTTTGAGTATAAATTATGAATTTTCAAAAAATCTAAATCTGTGCTGTTTTTTAGGGAAAATTTTCAAAAACTTCAAACATTCTACAGGTCAAACTTTTGTAATAATTCAAATAAAACTGGTACTAAAATAAACTACACACTATGGACTAGTGCTTGTACTAGAATCTTAACATTCTTTGGATAAATAAAAATTTTAGAGCTAATCGAATAATCAATATAAGATTTTCAGGAAATTTTTTATGTCATTTTTCAAATAAAAGAACGTAATTAAGAAAATATTGTTACAATATACATTATTCTAGTATAATCACTAGAGAAACATTTGAAGAAAATGTTCACAAAATTTCAGAACAATCGAATGATAATATCTTGAGTTATCATGTTTGAAGTGTGAAAAATATGCATAAAACCTAATTTTGAGAAAAATCAAATTTTAGTTTCGACACGCGCTTAAATTAAGTATCTAAACTTAAAAAAAAATTCCTAAAAATATACTAGCAGCATATTAACTTGGAAAAATTGCAGTTTAAAAGAATTTTTGACAGGTTTCGGTCCCTTTAAATGACAACTTCTGGTTAATTAAACGTCCACTTCCGGTTTTCGGTTTGTTATAAAACGTACATATCAACGTTCCAACAAAAGTAAATATGTTTTAGAAAGGTAAATGAAAGAACTATTCAAAACATCAAAAATAAAAATAATGGAAAGTTTGGCCGAAAATCGACTTTTCAACGTGTTCGGATACCTTAAACTCATAGCATTCTCCTTTTAGCACGTCAACATTAAATTAAACTACTTCTTATAGTTAAATTTTAATCACTCAAAACTCTGGTCGAAATGGTTAAAGATCAATCAACTCTCTTTGAGATAGAAAATACCCCCATTTTATTAAAATCTGGCTTCTTTGAGATCCAAAAACATTCCATTTATTCTAATGAAACACACTTTTCCATCTCAGAAGACGAGATAATGGATGTCTTTATTTCATGCCATATTCTTTCACTGGACAACATCAAATTAATAATTCAGTTTTCTTATTTTGAATACGATGTATATTCGATCACTCATTAAAGCAAAGAATCAATGCAATGTATCCCATCGACTTACCCAAGTAGCACACTATATTGCTCAATATTGTAAAATTGGAAAAATCAATATTGTGACAAAGTAAAATGTAAAACTTTTCCCATATTGTTCAATATTGGGTTACAATATTGTACAATATTGATTAACAATATTGTGACAAAGTAAAATGTAAGACTTTTCCCATATTGCTCAATATTGGGTTACAAAATTGTACAACTTAGTTCCCAATATTGTACAACTTAGTTCCCAATATTGTACAACTTAGTTTCCCGATATTATACAACGTAGTTCCCAATATTGTACAACGTAGTTCCCGATATTTTACAATGTAGTTCCCAATATTGTATAACGTAGTTCCCTATATTGTACAACGTAGTTCCCAATATTGCGTAATGCATTTTCCCAATTCTATTTGTATTTAATTCATACTTTTTTTACCTAATGTTGCTACCAATATGTTAAAAAAATTACTATTTCCTACACAACATATACTTTTGGTTAAACTTTTTTACCTACCTTTCAAATTATTCTACTGCAGAATTACTAAAAACTGAAACATCACACAAAAGTAGTACAACTCCAAATTGCTCTTAGAGTGTGATCACGTAGGTAGTGACATAGAACTGCAAACCATCTTTGAAATATACTCAAACAAGGATCGAAATCTAATCTTTGAGTAAAAAAATTGATTAGCAAGGATAACGAAAAATTTCAGATAATGTCTGAAGTCTAGAGAATTTCGACGGTGAAAAAATCTTAAAAAGATATAAACTGTTTTCATCCACTTTCGCTGCATTAATATCTTTTTGGTTGAATAGAACTTGAAATAGAAATATCGATACGCGAAACTACAGATTTTTTCATTTCATTTAATAGAAAACTGAAAAGATATGAATACTTGTCGAGGAAAAGTCTGATTAATTCAGAAACAAAAAAGTATTTGTATTTCCTTTTGTTTTTCCTTTATCTTGTGGCTTTGTTAAGCCCAAATATTGATTAAAAGAACAATGGTAGTACATAGAGACACTAGAATGTAAAAGAACGTAGTAGAAATTTTTCGCGGTTGATTATACATAAAGAAAATTTGAAAAAAAAAGAAAAATATTTATCGAGCAAGAAAACACTTGCGCAACAGTGTGTACATTATTACTCAAGACAATTCAATTTTTTAGTAATTTCTTCTACATATTCTCAAAGATTTTTTTCACTTTCATTATTAATTAGATTTTAGATATACGTCCTCTTTTCTTTCGGATATCTCTAATAAATTTTTCCTTTTACTTCAACTTAAACGGAATATTTAGAACTAAACATGCTAAAAAGTGCACAATAATTAAAGATATTAGTCTTCTATCTGATAATGGATAAAAAATTATTCAAATAAAAATAGAATTCTTTTCTTAACGATTTAGGTAAGATTCATTCGAGTGCACAAGCAACATTTATTTTTTTGAAAGAAGATAGTTGAAAGTAAATTCTTATATTTATCCAAACTCTACTGAGAATTAAAAAATAATTTAATTCAACTCAAAATGAAATGAATCATTTTTTCTAAAGAAAATCATTTTATGCTTAAAAAACTTCGAAACAAACTGAAGTACTTTCTTATTTGTATTTCTTCTAACTTTCGCTTAGCACAGCTTCGCAACAAGTGAAGAATTTAGAGTATTAAAGGAGTAAAGAATGATTCAAATTGACGTAGGTTACTTGATTAATGACATTAATTAATGTAATTAAACTACAGGGTGATTCCAAAGTCAGAGAAAATTTTAAATATTGATAATTCGAAAAATATTAGAGTTTAAAATTTGAAAATTGTACAAAACTGATGGGAAAGCAGACAGATATATTTTATGATGAAAACAAAAATAAACAAATGAGTATAATAATAAAACATTTTTCAAATATTTGCATAGTTTTTTGTTTGACTAGTAGATGGCATGTAAGTTACAAGTAAGGTTACAACTATTCATTGACTTCATTTGACTTGAATATCAACATCCGAAAATCACAAGGTGTCAGATCGGGATATCTGAAAGGCCCTGTGTGTAAAGAGAATCGACTCATAATGCGACACTCCCCAAAGGTTTGGCGTATCAGGTGTTGCGCAGGCACAGCTGTGTGCGGTGATGCTCCTTTGCATAAAGGTGAATGTGTACAGTGCCTGTTGAATTTGCATTTCTGGAATGACCTTGCTCTGTAAGAATGCTGCATAGTGCTCATCAGTGACATAAACAATTTTTAAACACGTATCACAGACTTTATTTACTTACTTTAGACCTATATTTAATAAAGTAAATAAAGTCTTACTTACTTTAAACCTTATTTCCTCACGAAAATTTATTTACTTCATCAAAAAAAATGGACATATTAAGAAATCAGTGATGAAGCCACATCAGACACATTTCGGTGGAAATAAAAACTATCCAAGCATTCTTTTTTGCTTTCGTCCTAAAAATTCCAACTTCTTTTCCACCTATTCGATGCAAACAGCATCATTTTATCTATATTTGTTTCTGAATTTATAAATTTTTCGAGATTTGCCTGACTTTTGGATTACCGATATTATTAAATAAATACTTACAAAATTTACTTACTGGTAAACAAACCAGAAATAGAAATAGATATACGATGCAACTTTAAGCGTTTTCATAAATAGTGGAATACGAACAGAAAAATTTCTGATTTGAAATCTAAGCAACGTGGATTCTTGGTGATAAGGTCTCTCCTTCTGGGTAGGAGTTTCCATATCAGAAACTCAATTCTCCAATGATCCGTCATGTATCCGGGCTTGGTGCATATTTAAATGGACTTCGCGTGCCCAACAACCTCCTGCTGGCATGGTACGGAATTTTGGAGACGGGGTGCTAGCTCAGGTATTGCCATCGTCATTTGACGCCGACCAAAAATTAAGAGTTCTAAAATAAACATTACAAATTTCTTTTTGGCATTGAGGCAGCGGTGACCTAGTGATAAATTGTCGGCCTCGGAGCTGAGGGGTTCCAGGTTCGAAACCCGATTCCATTGAAGCTGTGTCGTGTATCGGACCTGTTGCACTCTAAATCATCCTTTGGGGGCCAAACATCCTCCCGCTGATATAGTGGGGAAATTGGAGAGAGGGTTCTCAGCTCAGGTGTCGTCCTCGTCATCTGACCACGGTTCAAAATTACGAGATGCGTCCCAAAATAACCCTCGAGTTGCTTGGAAAAGAAATGTAGTAGAACTAAACTTATATTTGACATCATTCTGTACAAAAATTATCTACCTTCAATTAAATGCAGATGCGAATTTTTAATTGTGATTGCGTTTCAATATGATAAACTAATATCAACAAATCAGAGCATCTTTCATGTATAGATGGTGTCGCAATAAATTGTGAATTTAGATTGATTGTAGTCGGTGGAATAATTTTCTTTTTGACCTGAAAACGTCTTTCTGCTCGTTACAGTGATAAATCGGTCGAACTTTCTTGTGTGACAAAATACCGTCAGATTTGAATCGCCAATAACTACGAGACTAATAAAGCGAAAAGATTGCTTGACCCCACAACAGATGGATCATATCTGTAAGATTTTGTCGCAAAGTATTTGCTTTGCCTGTGACGCCATCTTTCTTACCAGTGTAGGCTCATTCGCGTGATTGTTACGAATTATCTTTATGTAAGGTTCTAAATATATGTTGCATGGAAACGCGTTTAGCTATGAGTTTGATTCTGGTGTCATTTTAAAGATCTTGAGGAGTATTACTAGGACCCAAAGTGAGACAATAAAAATATTTATCAGAATATATGTAAAAATTTGTATTAAATTGAAAATTTTAAACTCCGCATGTTTTTTTATTATAACAGGAAGAGCTTTCTTTCGAATTGAACGAAACTTACAGAATACTTGACAATATGTAAAAGAAACATTACGTTAAAATTTGAATTCTAAAATTTGAATATTACAGGAAATATAAGCATTTGTAGTAAATAATGTTTTCCTGCGCTTACGCGAAATGTAATTATATATTCCGTCAACAGATGGTGGCATCAAAAGCTGCTCTAAATAAAACATAAGAAAGGCGTAGTTCGGGTCCGCGCCGTAGATTGTTCGTCAAAACGACTGGTTAAAATCATAAAACTTTAAGTGTTTCGCATTAATATGTAATTTAATCATCAATCTCTATAATACAATATTTACACAGAGTAGCATAATGATTACAGAATAGATAAATCACAAATTTATCGCAAGTAGCAAGGGTCTGTGGTAGATTGTGATTCACCTATTCTGTAACCATTATACTACTCTGTGTAAATATTGTATTAAAGAGATTGTGATAATTATATTCATACTAGCTGTTACCCGCGACTTCGTGCGCGAAGAATTTGAATTGCTACTTTTTTTAAATTTACGAATGTAAATGTTTCGTTATATATAGAAAAGGGAAGTCAAAAGTTCTGACGGTTGATAATACATAATTGGACGTCTAATTTAATTCTCTGTTACTGTAAATTACATCATTGTACTCAATGGTATCATCTGCTCTTTGGAATATATCATCCACCATGCTATATGTCATCTGCTTCTACTGTTTAAAAGAATACATAAGACAAAATATACCTTCCTATTATAAAAACTCTGACAACCATATCATATACGTCAATGGACGATCCTGGTTTGTTTATTTTGGATTCATAGACCGTTTTCCGGTAACCTTCCGATTTAAGCAATCGCCAAATCTATTTGGCAACTGTATCAAGCGCCAAGCTGGAAATAAAGGTGAATTAGTTCAAAGTCTAACCGTTGCCTAGCAACGGAGTAGCTATAAATATTCGTTATTTCAAAATCGTCTGCACGCATTTTAAAGTTTCGGAACTTTTAAAAATTAATAACAATCGAAGGGAAAATGTCAGAGAAATAAAATTAGTATCATTGAAAGGGTAAAAATTTGAACTTTAAGATGGTATAAAAATATTTTTTGTCGGACAGTTTGCTCCGAAGTTACGGCGGAAAAACGATTTCGGTTATTTTCTAATTAACTGACTGTTTAATTAACTTTGGGACTTGGAAAAGTTCATAAGTGTCTTCCCCTTCTCTTAAATAATAAGTGTACAAAATTTGGTTGAAAACCGTCCATTGGTTTAGGAGGAGATGTGGAACATAGCCACATACATACCCACCCACATACCCACAATGACTTTTATTTATATTAAGATTAAAACGAAGCACTTGTTCTATGATTTTATCCCGAAATTTTCACGATAAATCTACGGCACGAAACCGAACTATGCCTTTCTTATATATTTTTTTATTATTATTTATCGATTACGCATTTCGACTTCGAATTGTTTATGTTCTTAGATTTTACAAAAAATACTTTAATGTTCAATTTGAAGGAAATATAAACTCTTCCAAGGTCGTAGTTAAAAATTTTATCAACTTTTTTTATTACAAAGGTTATTTTATTGCAGCAACTGACTGACAATGTGGTGCAATACTTTGCAGCAAATCGTTTATTATGCAAGAAGAGTTGGAGATACGTAAAGGAAGAAACCTCAGATCTCCCTAAGATAATATAAATTAACAGATACTTTTAGCAATTGAAATTGGCTAGATCAGAAATTTGAAACCTTTAAAAATGCATAAAAATTCAGCGATAATGTACTGGAAAAGTATTTACATGAAAAGATTTGGTGTATAATTTTATTTGGTCGTTATTTAAAATATTTATAAAATGAAGAATCATTTTATGGGTCAAGACCCTTTTAAAACTTCTAGCAGTCGCGCGTGTGTAGAGATACTTATATCGCACATTGTATTGCATATTTATATCGTGTACTTTCACAAAAATCCATTCAACTTTTACGTATGTAATCTGTATTTCTTAACTCCAAAGTAAACACAGATTATATTGTCGCGTAGATAAAGTTAGCGTTGGTAATCAATTGGATGCATCGAATGAATAGAAGACAAAGCCCGCTAATCTCAACTCAAGACTATCTCCCCTCGAACTAAATATTACATCTGCTTATATAAAGTTGTCGAAACAGTTAATAATACAGTTACAGTTAATAAGCACAACTAAGGGGTAATTTGCATATAAGAAATTTACATAAATGCTATTTTGCATATAAATTAAATAATCGAAATAATAATTGAAAACATAAAATTCCAGGGATTCGAACCCGAGTCCTTTGGCATCGTAGAGCAACGCTCTAACCGTTCGACGACCGTGACAATATAAATAAAGATTACTTTAAAACTTATGAAAATGATATAAATATGTAATACGATATAAGTATCTCTTTTATAATCGGATTTTCTGGATAAAACGTGTCTACAGATAAAATAAACATTATTGATGCATTCTATAGACTACTTATGAAAGTATTATGAAATTCGAAGCCTAAAATCCCATGTGATATATTTGTTTACTTTGCAATATTTTTTCATAAAATATTTCAGAAATACATTATAACACGCAAATCCCGAAAAATAAATTTTCTATTCAAGATATATAAGAGTTCTGTGATAGGCGCGTCGACGCAGAATCATTTTCTGGAACCTTTTCAGAACTTATAAGCTATCTACATAACATTTTACTCTAAAGTTCGAAAACTTCGCATGTGGTTTGTTTACTGCAAACAGGGAGTTTGCAGTTATTCCTAAAAAAGTTATTGTACCGAAACCTGTAAAAAAAAAACTTAAATTCATTCTCGAAATTAAATGTTGACATCGAAATTATTTCTTTGATTTGAGCATATGCTAACCTATATATACATGTAATAATCTTACTTAATTTTACTTTAAATTCTAATATTATATATTTTAAAGTCTTAATATATTCCAAAATCCCTTTTCTTAAACTCCAGTTTCGTTTTATTACCCGCGCTGGAGGTATATTAAATCTCTCGTTTTGGCATATTTATTACTAAAAGAATATTTTAATCGCTTTCACGTGCCCACAGGAAATCATGACGGCAACTCCTTGGCGCTAGACTTTTCCCCTAAAACGCTTACGTAATTTATTAAAAATAGCCATTATTCCCTTCACTTTGGTCACGTGTCTATATGTTAAATCCCTACTGTGGAAATGCAGGGATTTTCTGTTCGCTTTTTTACTTGAAACTTCAACTAAGATGCGCGTATGTCCGCCACTCTCCCATAATAAATGAAAATTAGTATATAACTCGGCTTGTTTTTTTATTTAACGACTACAACCACGAACTCATTTTATACGTATTTTGAGTCTACATATTTATTTAAATTGTAAATTTAATGATTTGGATTGTGCTCTTTAAATGTCTTGTATCTGGAAAATATTTATACGAATTTCCGTTTTTGCTCATTATGGCTCCTAAAGAATAATTAATCTGACGGAACATAACAGTAAGTAAGGTATAGAAATGTTATGAACACAAAATATTCGAAAAATCGAAAGAATCATAGCCATAATGCAACTCAATCAACTCTTGTGAGCGTAAAAGGAAAAAAAATATATATTTTTTTAAAAATAATAATGCCCTCTAATGTCCGAATTCAGAAGATTTCTTGAATTTTTATGAGTCTAGATAATGCTCAGTTTTCATTGAGCAGGTGTTTACTAAGTGTTTATTTTTTTATAAATATTTACAGCATTATTAATACTGAAACACTACATTAGCTTTAAATAACATATTATCTTCTCTGCCACAAATCCAGTTGCAACCCAAAAATATTACCATGAACGATTTCTGTAAATTAAATTGAATCAACACTATTTCGGGAATTCGACGATGCATTTTTTCATTAAATTGTTTTCCTGTAAATTAACCAATTAAATTTAATTTCTTCCTACTGTTTAATAGAGGGTCATGATGGTCGGCTGTAACAAATCAGTACATTGAAATTCTTCATATACTGACGAAATATTTCCATCTTGTTGCGGTGTGGAAGATTAAATAAGGGTTGCAATATTAGGTGACGTCTTTTGCATGTATACTTGATTCAAATTTACAAATTTTGTCCGGAAAAAGTTCTCATGTAGCTCCATAACTGCTGTTAGCAATTTGCGGTCAGGTACTGCGTATTGAGTGCACCATTGTGTATTTAGCATAAACTGAATAAAAACTATCGAAGATGGGGAGCTCTCCACTCATCTAACTTCGTATTAACATTCCTCCTGCTTGCTCCGATAGTTTTTATGGAAAATAATCAGTCAATTCGGTCTGATCACGCCTTGAAAGTTCATGAACCGCTCTCCCAGCAGAGGACGAATCTGATGCATCGCATCTCGATGGAAAAGTGACTAAATACAGTGACCAAGAAACTGATTTTGAGACTGACATGAAGGATAATCCAGTTCACGAAGAATATAGCGACTCACACTCACATGAAAGTTTTTCTGTAAATTTAATTGAATCAACACTATTTAGGGCAATTCAACAATGCATTATTTCATTAAATTGTATTCCGGTAAACTATCCAATCCAGTTTAATTTCTTCCTTCTGTTTAATAGAAGGCCATGATGGTCGGCTGTAACAAATCAGTAGATTGAAATTCTTCATCTATTGACCAAACATTTTCTTCTTGTTGCGGTGTGGAAGATTAAATAAGGGTTGCAATATTAGGTGACGTCTTTTGCATGTATACTTGATTCAAATTTACAAATTTTGTCCGGAAAAAGTTCTCATGTAGCTCCATAACGGCTGTTAACATTTTGCGGACAGGTACTGCGTATAGAGTGCACCATTGTGTATTTAGCATAAACTGAATAAAAACTGTCGAAGATGGAAAGCTCTACACCCATCTAACTTGGTATTAACATTCCTCCAGCTTGCTCCGATAGTTTTAACGGAAAAAGAATCAATCAATTCGGTCTGATTACGCCTTGAAAGTTCATGAACCGCTCTCCCATCTGAGGACGAATCTGATGCATTGCATCTCGATGGAAAAGCGACTAAATACAGTGACCAAGAAACTGATTTTGAGACTGACATGGAGGATAATCCAGATCACGAAGAATATAAAGACTCACACTCGAACACAGATGTTTGTATCATCCATCCATTCAATCTCTAATCTTATTATTCCATAAAAATAAATATGTATATAATAAAATAAGCGTTGAGTTGGAATAAGCAAAATGGCGCATCAAGTCTGCCAACCAGATCTGATTGTTCTAAAACGTTACCTGTCCTCAAAGAGTTAATTTTATCAAACTAAACAAAAAGGAAAATGTCATTCTTTTCAGTGCATCAGAAGACATGAATTAAATTATACGTACTGTGGATATCTCCCTAGCTAAGTAAATTGCATTCAAACAATATTGTTAGGGAAATGACAGCTGTTTATAAATTATTCCATTTATTTAGGGTAGATATTATTTTATGATAAAAAATGGAGCGGGTACTGTATTTGTCATAACTTTGTATAGAACTATCGTCCATGAAATGTTCATTTTATAAAATGCATTTTTTCCATTTGTATTTCATTGGTCGCAACTTCCTCCTATCGATTTTATATATTTTTATTAAATCGACTTCTTACATATTTGTAAATAGGAAATTATTGATTTCTTCAAACAATACTTTCATTCACATCCTGATGATATAGAATTTTCAAATTTTATTTGCATTTGTTCAGAATAACAGTACACAATTTTAAAATTCCCCGAACGGAATTATGATAGGCGATTAATTGAATAAAAATTGGATTTGTTGCAACTAGCGCCAATTGACTGCAATTTTGAGAAAAAACCGAATACAAGATTCAAAAAATATATAATAAAAAGTACAAAAAAAAGTTTAAGGGCCCCAAAAAATGTTTATAATAAAACAAATCAGCATTTTAGTATACATGATGAAATTGTATTTTTAAAAATGTGTTTATTAAATTTTAAAAAGAATAGTATTCATACCAAAAGACACTACCGATTTCTTTGGCGGTAGACTCATGGTCTCTGTCCTTTTGTCTGGAATGTAACTTTAAGCTTTCGAAAGACTATAAAGACAATAATTTGCTTTGACATTTATTATGAAAAAAAACTCACTCTTAAAATAATAATATATATGCGAAGCAAAGGGGGACAAATTTGAAAGTTTCATAATATTCGATGAAAATAAATAAGAATTTAGGAGCAAAATTACCTTCTAATTCAATAGTCAACAAACAAAACTGCACTATAAATTTAATTAGATGATTATTTCAAACGATTTGAATGTTTAACTTATAAATTCGCATAGAATTTAACTACCTTAATTTGAATTTTGATTTATTCTGAAAATAATAATAATATTATGTACCGAGCAAGCAAAGGAAGGAAACGAATGTGTAGGTTTCAAAATACTCGCTGAACTTAATTAAAATTTAGGAGTAATTTATGAATAATTCACGAGCGCTCTGTTTCAGAATTAATTATTAATAAGGAAACGAAATGCACTTTTTGTTTCCTGAACATGGCTCTTTGTTACACACCACCACAAAGAACAGCCGAGCTCCCTTCTTACAAAACACACACCATATTGTCCCATTTTCCTTCTCAAAGATTTCCATTCTGCTCTCACATCAAATTAACTAGCTTCACGTTGGTAAGCCGCTTTCTTTTACGTTGAGACGTTCCCTCTTTCCGTTTGGCATTCAAATCTCATTTAGGAAACCGCACAGAAAATAAAGGGCTACTTTTTATGCCACTTCCTAACACTTCTACGTTTATTCAAGTATGTGAAGGCAGCCATGTTGAGGAAAAGAGGAAAAAAGCAGTCTGAAGTCATTCACTTAAGTCCAAAGCACTTACTTCTGTGTAATTACATTTTCTATTTCTGGTGGCTTCCCCAACGTATTAAATAAAAAATTGTGTGGTTTTTATGTTCTTCAGTAGTTGGCCATTCCACTATTCTTTTCATTATTTCCTCGTAGAGTTATTCTTGTCATAGCTCTTTTCAAAGCAGCTCGGGTTTTATTCGGCGGTAGAATAATTAGACTTGCATGGAATTCTGAATATACAAAGGTTTTCCTGTTTGAACAAGATCCCAGAGTTGAAGGGGGTAAAAAATACGTCGGAAATAATGTCATGAAGGATAATTAGGTGTCATTTTTCTACGAAATAATAAGATACTCGCATAAAAAATGTAATTTCGCCTCGTTCTTTTTCAGACGAATAGCTCTTTTGTGATTGCTCCGTCATTTGAGCCTTATCAGCCAGCATAGACTGAGTTTAATGAGAAAATATAATAGAATTTTATCTTTTATTTATTTCATTCGGGGATGCAAGAAAATGAATTTCATGAAGAAAGCTGTGTTTAAACCCGTTTTGGGAGAATATGATTAATATGTCATGTTTCCGTCATTTCCAAAACACGACTCGGTAGCATACAGGCGTGTTAGAAGCAGCTTGTAAAGGAAGGTGAAAAAATTTTATAAAATGTATTTAGCATTTATACTTTGTAATTATGAAACGTCAGTTCAAAGGAACAAATGCATTAATATACATGGTGAAGATTTCATATAATATTATTCTATGAAAAGGATTCTTTTGCAATCTTTTCACACGTTGCAAAGCAGACGATTGAGAAGATTTTTCTCATATATAAACATATCAATGTATATGAACTAGTTTTCTGGTTTGTTTATTTGCATGTAAGTAGGACTTCCACTTCCGGTGATAATGTTAAGTCGATGGGAATCTTCAAAATTTCAACACTCTGTTTGAGTGAGTATATTAGTTAATGTTTATAGTATAGTTTTTCAATTTTATGCCTTAAGAATACGTTGAAAATATTAAATTTAATATTTCTATTGTTGTAGCTCGCTCATTGTTTACTTAAAATAAAAGCCTAATTTAGTGGAAAGGTTGCCGAAATTATTCTTTATCGCAGTTTTTATCGACATCCAAGATTTTTTGGCGGTTATATTTGTAACCAAACGATTTGAATACTCGCAGTTGGTTAAATTCTAAACCAAACGATTTAGCTAATTACAATAGTTCTATTTCGAATTTTAATGTTTCAAGTGCTTTTTTAACCGATTTAAAAAGAAAGGATTACACAAACTCAAAAAACACGGAATTCAATGTTTTTTTTACTAAAAAAAGGCCTGATCCGAACTTGGCTCTTGATACAGTTGCCAAATAGATTTGGCGATTGCTTTAATCGGAAGGTTACCGGAAAACGATCTATAAATCCAAAACAAACAAAACAGGAAACTCGTCCATTAGAAAGAATTTTGTTGAAAAAAGAATATGGCCGACCTTCTAGGAGGACGCCATTTGTTTTTTTTGTCTTGATTGAATTGGATCGTCAATTTTGTAGTCCATCTACTGATGGCAATTTTACTCAATTTTTAAGCAGATTGAAACGATTTTTGGAATAGATATTTTTTTTTGAATGAGTGGATAACAGTCTTTGTTGCTAAAAGTTCCTAAACCTTGTATCTCTCAGAGATGCAATTCAAGAAATAATTTTGTAGAAGATGGCAATTCTCATGTCACTCCGAAAAGTCTGAGGATTTAGTTCGCAAATTCAGTTCACCCATTATTTGCCAAAATTTTATTACTTCACTTTTTCAAAAAATAATGTTATCTTATTAATAATAATTAATATGATGATATGAATGAAATATGAAAGAAATCGCTATTTTTGAATTTTTTAATTAAACTGATTAATTAACTTTTGTTTAGAATTAATTATCTTTTTTATTTGAAAATTATTTTTATAGGATTTGCACCTTTTACAGCAGTCAGCTCAACATTCAGATGACACAATCAAAGCTGAAAATTGCATTGTTTAGGTGAAAGTAATTATAAAACAAGCGTTCAAAAAATAGGACAATGGCAGGTAATGGGTTAAAAGGAATTCAAACATTTTATATAGAGAGAATTAAGGAAAAATTTTGTTTAGAGTAATCAGAATTCCCGATGGCTTGCACTGACTTTTCCTAATTCTAATCTATTTTTATACACTTTTATGTAGCGTCACTTGTTTCATTTATTAAACTCTTAAAACTTGTGTCATTAACTTGTCACTCTTAAACTTTTTTCATTTATTAAAACAAGACTTAACGCTACCAAAGTTGTGCTAATTTTTATTTAAAATAAAAATTTAATTCAAAAGAAAACAAATTTTACCATTTACAAATCGGACAACCAAAAACTATTTACAAATGTTTTTTTACCGTAAAATATAAACACGAAAAAGTACAAAAATTAAAAAGTCAGTTTCACACCTAATTACTAATTTATGGCTAACATCATCACAACATTAACGTTGTAGCATGGTTATAGCAACAATTAGATCCAACCAACCACTGCTGGGAACAAGACATACACACGCACTGGGGTGATGCCATCGACAGCCACCCCCTTCGCGCATTATACCACCTGTATCCCCGTGTTTAGAGCCATTTGGCCCCTTTCCGGTTTGGATGGATGGAGGTGAATTTACTTTTTTAAGAAAGTACAAAAGCAAATAACGGATACAAAAACAAATAATAATGAAAAAGAAACATACACTGGACAGAAAAACATAGAAAACAAAACAAAACAGAAAAAATAAAAATACGTAGAGAAAAAAGAGGAAGAGTCATAAGTAACCGAAAGTGTGTGTCAGTCTGGGTGGATGCGTGCTCAATGATTATCCTCTACAATGAGATTGTTCTCATCACATATGAAGCGTATTAGGAGTCGAAGTCGGGTTCTTGATAAGTTATTCGTGAGAATGTTTTCCAACCACTGTAATTTAAGTGACACTATAGGAGTTTGGAAATGCCAGGAGAGAGTAAACCGACATTTTGTGGCATAGTGCATTGGATCTCTTTTCTATCCGCACGAGCAGTTGCCATGTGTCCGAAGATTGAAGCGATGGATGTATGAAGGGAAGAGTGACTGATGTCTTTTTAGATTATATCCGCATTCTGAACTTTATCTGGTGTATCTTTTCTTTTTACTTAATTCAATGACAAACAGCCCTTGTAGTGGTGCCCCTATGCGCTTGCTGCTCCATGTTCCATTTTAAAATTGGCTTGTTTCCATATGCTCGATTTGAATTTAAATTTCTTCTCATGATTGAGAATCATCCTGTATTTAATTATATTTCTAATTTTTCGACTTCGACATCTCAGGGACCATCGCTCACTTTCAGTTAAGGAATTGAATGTTGCTAATATTGCTCTGCATGTCCATTTGTCAGAAACTGAAATGTTTTTGCAAAGGGCATAAAATAATTTATAAATTAGATTTATTTCTCAAATGTTTCTAAGAACTCGCTTATAATGCCTGTTTTTTTTCAAAACAACTGAATAATTAAAAAATAAAGGGACATACGACTAACCTCGTCCATACCATTAAACCTCGACAAAATGGTTGAAAACTGTCAAATTCGATACATTATATCTCTGAAACAATGCAATTCACAAACTCACTTATTTTTTTGGAAAAATATCTGTTCGTTCTCTTATAATTAATACACACATATTTTATACACTCATTTTGTATACTTGCTCTTATAATACACACATGTATTTCATTGAGAGAGTAATAAATATGGGTATAATTTTTGGAGAAAAAATGAGATAGTCACCTTGCGCGCATGATTACGGATGAAATATTTATCTAAACACAATATTTTGGGTATCTAAGTAATCCGAACAGTCAGTTTAAGACAATGAACAACACTTTATTATGATGTAAATTTAATTTCTATTTTATGTACCAATTTAAAATAAAAATAGTTAAAATTTAAACTTTTCTAACCCTCCCCAAAACACTTCTTTGGAGAAGAACAAAAGTGCGGTTCAATTTGTAGAACATAACAAAATACATATTCTGAAAAAGTTTTATGTAATTATATTCAATAGTTCTTGAGATATCGTACGCACAATATATAAAAAATACATTTTGAGATACAATGCTTTAAATATATGGCCATATTCAATATTTACGTTGAAGAGCTGATACATTTTCCTTCACAACTTTCATAATGATGGAAATTTTTTAACGTGGATTGTTTTAAATTGTTCAGAAAAGACAGGGAAATAATACATATAATTTTATTAAAATGGAAAATTTTCGAGGATTAACGGTCGTGTGTCCCCTTAAGTAGAGGTCTATTCTGAGAGCAAACGAAACACAGAATGACAAAAAAAATCTTATCAAAACAAGAAATAAGTTTTCCTGGACATTTTTCAACTGTGGTTTGGGTTAGGTATGTCATTTAGTTGTTTGGTCAGAAATACTAACTGTAAAATCGAAATATTCATGCTAAATTATATGCACTGAATATATACAATTATATATACACCGAATATTTTAAACAAGAACACAAATAGAAATAATAAACTATAAATAGTTTTGTTTTTACTATACAATTATATATACACCGAATATTTTAAACAAGAACACAAATATAAATAATAAACTCTAAATAGTTTTGTTTTTACTATACAATCATANNTACACCGAATATTTTAAACAAGAACACAAATAGAAATAATAATCTCTAAATAGTTTTGTTTTTACTATACAATTATAAATACACCGAATATTTTAAACAAGAACACAAATAGAAGTAATGAACTCTAAATAGTTTTGTTTCTAAATCCAAAAAAAATAATTTATATTAATTAAATTTTTAAAGTCACATTAGATGGGAGAGTCGCCGAATGTTGACTACCTGGACAGTTTTTAATGAACTGAGATGGAGAAGAAATTTTAATGAAAAACAAGGAGTTGAAATTTTTGTAGTTTATTCATCTTCAAAACACTTTTATACATGAAATATGCTTTAAATTAAGTAAAAAGAGGCTTTACAATTGTGTGTCATCCGTTCATTCAAGGAAATAGATTGCCTAGATAGGACCACTGGATGCCGAGATTGTATCAACGATTTATTAAAGCAGAATTAAACCGAATATATTTATTGATTCTCAAATTCACATTAACACACAATGCTTGAATCTATAAATGACATTTCATGCACTATATCACTTCCTCTTTTCCATTTTTTAACTCACAAACAAATAACACGTATCCTAATTTCTTTATATCTTTCGATCGAACATTTGAGAGTTTAAGTGTCCTTTTACTGTTTTTAGATTTGACTTTATCCAATTACAGTTTATGAGGACAACTAGCTCTGATACACTGCTTTCTGAGCTATTCCTGCCACTTAACTCTCTGAACCCGGTTAGAGTGAGAATTCCAGTGCCTCAAAAACTGATGTAAATTTACTTTCACGAAAACAGAATGAAATCCTTCCTTTCTTTACAGAAATTCCAGAAGGACGACACCCAAGTTTCGGCGATCAATTGTCAACAAAGAAAGGGACCATTTTTCTCCCGTAAAATTCACTCAGGCGCCCGAAACCGCATTAGTTCGGCCGCTGTCGAATGGGGCGGTTTGAGGCGGGTTAGGGCTCATAGAGTTAAGATAGCATCCCCAATCATTTAAATGGTCCAAATTAGGCAACTCTTAGTGGCCCAATCTTGCCAACCTTTGGGCAACAGCAAAAAAATTCTCCTAACGTAAGTTTCAAATTATTTTCATAAATTAATAGTAAATTGTAACTAAAGAATTTTCCTAGTCAAAGGAAAAATGGGAAGGAATAGGGGAAAGTGCGATAAACCCGGGTAGCTAACTAACCCGGGAGTCCGGGGAATAGAAGGCCTGTTGGAGCTAAACTATTAGACATATAGGTTGTCAAATTTTATTAAAATATCCATTGTTTATCCAAATACAATATGTCTTTCCTGAAAAGTCATGGTTTCATTTCCTTTTCATCATTGATATCTTTATAAAATATGTAATATAGTGGGATAAAATCCGGTAAACAATGTTAACTTTATGGAAAATCAGGAAAACTAGATTTTCAATGGAAAAGAAGCAGAATTTTTTATTTTATATTGGCAATTTATGAATATAAGTTAAGAATTCATATGTAAAGCAGTTTTCTTAATCCATGCCACTGCAGTTTTCGTGGGCTCAGCTGAAGCAGATTCTACATCGGATCCACTCTTTTTATTTATTTAATTTAGAAAATACACCATTAAAATATAAACAATCAACGTTTAATGTGGTTTATCGTCTTTATCGAAAGAATCATAAATACTCTCTGACCCAGTCTGTCGCCATTTGGAGCACCCGGTTACCCCGAGTGCAGAGGTTATGAAAAACGATTAGAACTGCTAAACTATTAAGGCAAAGAAACTAATTATTATTGTTTCATAGGATATAAATCCTTAGTAAACATATTATAAGCTGGACTAAATAGAGTTTTCATAACTGTGAATGATTATTGATTTAGGATAGTTTAAAAAAGTAGAATATTAGAGAGTTGAATTCTAAAAAGAGATACATCTGACGCAGTGAATACTATGGCAACAACACGGCCACTATGACCATGCATTATTCTTTACTAGTGGAATATAATTTAAAATCTATCCACTAGAAAGGGGAACTAATAGTGCTAGACTCAAGGTACCTGATTTTACCCCTCTATACAATTTTACCCCACTCTCGCCTGATAACATATTTTCTCACTTAATTTAGAGCATCGTAAGGGCTTTTTGTTTCTTGTTAAAATTTTAATTGATGATACCTGAATTTTAAAACTTGTAAATCTACCTGTAACCACGTAGCGCTTTCTCCTGAAATGATAACCTACACCAAATTTATATCGTTACAACATAATTTGCCTATTTTACGGCCCAAATATTTAATATAATTGAAGATATGATACCGATCTAATCTAGACGCCGGTCCAAATTCTGCATCTCTCTCCTATTAAGTGGCACGGCCAGATGTGTCAAAGGGCCAATTCACAAATGGCTGTAGACAATCTGGTCTTCTGAAGAAATATTGCATTTATTTTTCCTTATAAGTCCAGATTTCTGATTATAAGTAAAGCTGAGATGTACTGTTCAGAAATAATAGGATTATTGTTCCTGTCAGTGTGGATTTATGCTTGATCATATCGTATTTCTGAATAGTATTTTAGTTCAGAAACATGAGCCTTTTCGTGTCAAGAAAGAATGGATGACAATACACGGAATTCATAATTAATTTGAAAATACAGATTTTGCTTTTTGATATTGATACTTACTTTATTAAAAATTTATTTTCTTGAATACACGGATGTCATTAAGTTTGTTTTGTCACATAGCATCTAATTTTCATGTAATCTGTTATGAAAAAACATCGTTTAATGATAATATTGTCTATAATTATACAGAAATAAGAATTTTAATTAAATACAAATAGATCATTTATCCTGTTCATTTAGAATCATTTAAGTTTTACAAATTACATGGTATTATCGGATGAAATCGTTTTCGACTGCTACTAGATATGCAGTCGGAGGATTTGGAAGTTTGGAAGCTGATGTAAACTAACCATAAATCGGTAATCATAAACTATAGTGAGGAAGTTATTAGATGCAAGAGTCGTACTGAACATGATATTATATTTCATGTCTAGAAAAGAAGTTCATTATACTATTTAATTTATTTCAAGCATTTGCCGTGTTTTCTCTTGGTGAATCGTGTATATTCTTCTGTTTTAATGCATTTGCTCACGATTGCTACCACGTCACATCCCCGTTCCTGGAGTGTGAATCGCTTCTGATCAGCTTCAGAATGATGTGAATGGAATTGGGAAAGCCTGAGGTGGTTCTTATTTAATTTTTGAAAATATCTATGACAGGAAGTGGGGAAAAGAAATATTAAAAAATACTTGAAATAAGATTTAAATGGGTGGATTTGTTTTTACAATACATAAAGTCTGGAAAATAGAACAGCAAAATTGCTTTGCCGCTTTGATAAATTGCAACATTTATGTATGGAAATGAGAGAACTTATAGCTATCAGTTCGAATCTTACATACAGAGTACTAAATAACTAAGTGTATCAAAAGAAAAGAAAATAGAATCCAAATACATAAATATAAACAAATACACAAATATAAGCAAATTAAAAAACAACGCACACTGGTTAAATGTATTTAGTTTTTTGGTGGCATGTTAAAAGGGAAGATCAAGTTTCAACAATCAATGAAAAACACAAGGAAATAATAGAAATGTATCAGAAATGAAAAAAGGTGTACTCGTTCCTGCTCTAGTGGAGAGATTCAGGATGTTGAGATGTCCCGCAAGGTGTTTATTCATCAACTGTCTAAAGAAGAACAATTTTGCATGGCCTCCATCTTTCTCTACTTTTGTCCAGAACAAAACTTGTTTCTCATCATTTTGTGAATTTATCGACATTATTTTCTCCCTCATTTATATAGACTATAAATTTTGCGTATGGTTTTGCTGGCATTTAAAATTTTTTCGATATTAATTTTATTTTTTCCTTTTAAATATTTGGAATTCAATTTTTTTGTCACATATATTTGGATTAAACCCTTTTGCTTTGTTACCTGTGCGAAATATGTGTCTTTTAATGTGTTGTGTGATTTTTTGTGTATTTGTGTTATTTTATATGATTTTTGAATGTCTTATTCTTTTTTCATTTTTCCCCACCTTGTACAGCTTTTACTCCATTTCACATTATCTTTTTTGTATAGATGTGGCCAGTTATTTTACATTTACACCATTCTTTTAAACTTGAATATGTTTTGGTATCCATTTCCCTCGTTTAATTCATTTCAATGCTTAATACTATTCATGTGTTCGCATGGATGTGACCAATTATTTTACATTTGTTACTTATTTCCCCCCCTTTTTATGTTTGGAACTTGCATTTGTATCATTTAATTTGAAACTTCCTTCGACCTTTTTTGAGTTTTTTACTTATTTCTGAAAGCCTCGTGTTGTATTTGTTGGTGCACAATTCATTTTTCTCAAGAGAATACCAAAAAAAAACCAAATTTGCTCAACACTCAAAACCAGAAACTGTTTAAGAAGAGAGAAGGGTTCAGATTTATTTTGCAATACATGATCATTTCATGATTCAAAATTAAAGACGAAATATAATGCCAATAGTTCAACGATTATTTTTATTATTTTGGAATTAAATCTTTTTAAGAGTATATTTTAATATCTTTTTAAGAGTTTGCATATGTTGCTTGAAATGTTATTCCTTGAACCCTGTTTGTAGAAGAGTGCGTGTTTAAATATTTAGCCCCTATTTTTGTTCTTTCTGTTATCTTTTTCCCCCTTTTTATTGTTTGTTGAAACTTTATCTTCCATTTTTACATGTCACCGTATTCTAGAGACCATATTTAACCAGTGCTTGTAGCTTTTGCATTTGTATATGTATGTATATTTGGAATCCTTTCTTTTTCTCTTGTGGTAACTTTGCTAGTTAACATTTCGTACGTAGAATTTCAACTGATAGCTTTCATTTCTTCCATTCCCTTCGTGAATGGTGCAATTTATCAGAAGAAAAAGAAAATGTGTTGTGCAATGCTAGTTCAGCAACAATTTTGCTGTTGCCTTTTCCAGATTTCGAATGCATTAAAAAGAATCCCACCCATTTAAACCTTATTTCAAATACTTTTCAAATATTTCTTTTCCTTTTTCTCATGGATATTTTTAAAAAACAACCACCCCAGGCCTCTCAATTCTTACTCACATCCACCACACACTGATCAGGAAGGAACTACGCTCTAGGAACTGGAATGTGATTTTGGTGGTGTAGTATTAGGAGCATAAACATGAAGCACCTCATAATATACGAAGTGTTCTTGTTGTCGAGAAAAGTTAATCGCAAGTTGGTAACTGTACTCGCTCTAGATAATGTATACACCATAAAAGAAAAATGTGAACGTATTCGGAAGACATCTATTAATATTTGCAACTTATGTCAATTGGTACATTAAATAAAAATTTGGAATTAAAATTTTGATGTTAGGTAATTCTAGTTTAATTTAATTTAATTATTTCAACAACCTATTTGTAGCAATTTGTAAAAATATATGTATATTTACGTCTTCCACCCTTAAATGTTAACGAACGTAACGTTATAAACTATACCTGGTTGAATTATTATTTTGAATAATTTTTGTACATTTCATATCTGAAAACATAATTCAAATGCCTGTAATTTTTGAAAATAGCATGGTCTTCCTAGTTTTCAAGCAAGAAAAAAAGCATGAAACACGTATATACCAAGGCATGTAAACAGTTTATAATATATATGATCAACTACATCAATGAGACTATATTTTGAAAGTGTTATACTTAAATTTAATATCAATTCATTGAATTTAAACTGTTACCTTAAATAATAGAATTTTGGACTCTAACAATTTCACCTCACTTTGACCGCACTCACAAAATGGCTGACGCCGGTTGTAGCAGCAAATTTCAAAACCTTGCGATTCTCTAACGATGATCAATTAAATCGCAACCAACCGCTCCCTCGCAGCGAGACGTGTTGTGATAAATGGGGCCGATTCACTCATTGTCAACCCTTAATTAGATAGAGGGGGAGAGTTTGACTTCCAGGATTGAAATTTCTCGCCGCCAGGTGGGGAGAGAGGGGTGTGCCAAGTGATACCTTGAATAAATGAGTTGGGAAAATCTCGGCTTGTATGAATTTCGAAAGGAGGGAGGAATTTTCCTTCCTCAGGGGAGTTGGTTCCTTCCCATATGCAGACGTCTCCCGCCCTGAAAAGAAGTCGCTCCACTGAAACAGAAGGGAATTGATTAATTCTTCCGAAAAGAATTAATCTAAAGACTGAGTGAATGATTTGTGGGAAAATATCTTCTGTAAGTAGTATGTTTGGTTTTCTCCTATTGGAATATAACTGCGTTCACCAGAATGAAACAGAAGATAGGCAAATATAAAATGACAGAAATATCTATGTTTGAAAGTAAATGTGAAACTTGCATTTGTTTATCTGAAGCTGTGGGCTAGTATAAAACCCTTTATGTTGAAATAAATTATGAAATATTTAGTTTTTCCCTCAAAGTGTTATCATCAATGAGAACTTAGTTTAAATCATGGGTCCTTTAGATATATCAAATTAATCATTTATCAGTTCAGTCCTTACACCACACACACACGAAGCATTAAACCTAAAAGCGAATAATACATTTTTGGCACGCTCTCATTTATAGTGATAGCTTTTCAATGATTTATCTCAGTCTAACCGTATAAAATCTACCGTCTAAATATGTTTTATCTAACCGTATTAAAAATATATGATCTGCAATCACCCACATCTTAAATTACGTCAAAAAGTAGATTAAAATTCAAATTTCGCAGTTATATAAATAAACAAACTACAAAAAACTAATGTTGAGCCTAGCATCGATTTCAAAGCATAAGATAAAAGCTTCTAATCATATCATCTTTCTAAGTTAATACACATTCTGTTGAAAATAGAATGGAGGTGTTTCAATTTTGTATCACAACATACAAGCTTTTAGTAAGAATATCTGAAAAAGAACCAGAAATTTATTTATAAACCCTACTTATTTAATAGCTGCATGCATTTGTTAACCAAACACATATCAAATGTACAACAGAAACCGATAAGATGATGATTTTAAATAGCGACAATATGAAAAAAAAGAATCATTTAATCATATTATAAGGCGATATAATAATCTGCCATCTTTAGAATTTAATAATAATTTTTAAGGAGAAATAATCTCGTTTTGAGGAAGACAAGTTACACACTTCATTGAAATCTGCCTTCTTCCCAGATAGCACGTAAGTTTGCAGCAAGTTTGATTTTGACTTGTCATGGCAAAATTTGACGCGTCAAACTTGAATCGAACTTGTAGCAAGTTCGATGTGACAAGTAGCGCCACCTCTTTGCAAATCAAACTTGCAGCAAGTATGCAAAACAAGCTTCCTGCAAAGATAGTACAATAAAGAGATAATTATCTTTGTCTCTGTTTTAAAAAACATCCGATTTTTAATAGCATCTCCTAGACCGTAATTCTTTTTTATTAATTCAATAAATCAATGATAATTTGTGAAAAAAATAACTTTTTTATAAAAAAAAGTTTTTGAAGCATTTTCCATCTTTTTACTAAATATATCACTCTCACTTTAAAGAAAACTATATCGCCTTTTTCTTAAATTAATTACTTTTGAACTCTAATTTCATAATTTATTCTACTAGCAAAACGTAGTTATTAGCGAAAATCGCTCTCTCTTTGACTTCAAATCGTATTCTCAACTCAAAAAATTAATGAAAACCAGAAAATAGTTTAAAATAAATCGTATACGAATCGCATCGAACGATGTTTTAGCGAAATCTATCCTGTCCTCTCAGAGTTCAGCTGGCTCAACGGTTAGCGTCCCCGCTTCGGAACCGGGAGGTCGCGAGTTCTATCCTGGGTTGTGTTCGTGTTCTGTTTTTGCTATAATTTGCAAAGAGTTTGACACGGCAAACTTGCTGCAAGTTCGTTTCATGGTGACTTCGGAGCTTTCGTTAACTTGCTGCAAGCTTACTGCAAGCTTGCAGACTTGTCATGACAAATTTGTGGCAAACTTGCACTCTTGTCATGACAAATTTGTGGCAAGCTTGCTGCAAACTAAAATTGATATCTGGGTTTTCTTTCAAAAAATCCCTCTATTCGAATAAAATAAACTTCTCCATTTCAGAACACGAGCTAACGGATGAATTTAATTCACGTCATATTCATTCACTTGACAACATCAAATTAATAATTCAGTTTTCCAAACACATATCAAGTGTACACAGAAACCGATCAGATGATGATTCTAAATAGCGACAATATGGAAAATAAAATCATTTAATCATATTATAAGGCGATATAATAATCTGCCATCTTTAGAAATTAATAATAATTTTCAAGGGTAAATAATCTCGTTTGAGGAAGACAAGTAGCATAATTCATTGAAATCTGCCTTCTTTTCTTTCAAAAAATCCCTCCATTCGAATGAAATAAACTTCTCCATTTCAGAACACGAGATAACGGATGAATTTAATTCACGTCATATTCATTCACTTGGCAACATCAAATTAATAATTCAGTTTTCCAAACACATATCAAGTGTACACAGAAACCGATCAGATGATGATTTTAAATAGCGACAATATGAAAAAATGAATCATTTAATCATATTAGAAGGCGATATAATAATCTGCCATCTTTAGAATTTAATAATAGTTTTTAAGGAGAAATAATCTCGTTTTGAGGAAGACAAGTTACACACTTCATTGAAATCTGCCTTCTTTTCTTTCAAAAAAATCCCTCTATTCGAATGAAATAAACTTCTCCTATTCAGAACACGAGATAACGGATGAATTTAATTCACGTCATATTCATTCAATTGACAACATCAAATTAATAATTCAGTTTTCCAAACACATATCAAGTGTACACAAAAACCGATCAGATGATGATTTTAAATAGCGACAATATGAAAAATAAAATCATTTAATCATATTATAAGGCGATATAATAATCTGCCATCTTTAGAATTTAATAATAATTTTTAAGGAGAAATAATCTCGTTTTGAGGAAGACAAGTTACACACTTCATTGAAATCTGCCTTCTTTTCTTTCAAAAAATCCATCTATTCGAATGATATAAACTTCTCCATTTCGGAACACGAGCTAACGGATGAATTTAATTCACGTCATATTCATTCACTTGACAACATCAAATTAATAATTCAGTTTTCCTATTTTGAGTAGGAAGGATATCCGATCATTCAGTGAAGCGAGAAAATAATGTAATGAATCCCATCTACTGAATGGAAGTTATTACGCGGGATCGAAATCGAATCTTTGAATAAAAAAATTAATTAACAAGGAAAACGAACACTTTTCGATAAGGTTTGAGGTTTAGAAATTCTAGAGAGACAAAAGAAAAAGTTATTTCGGAAAAAAGATCTAAACGGTTTCACCCTACATTCATCCCTTTCACTGCATTAAGAATTTTTTGATTGAATATTTCTTGAGATAGAAATATCAATACCGGAAAGCTACTTTTATTCTTTTTAATTTATTTCAGCTAGCAGAAGACTGGAAAAAATCTACCACTTGTCGAAGAAAAATCGGATTTAATCAGAAACAACAAAGGATTTGTATGTCCTTTTGTTCTTTCTTTATTTGGTAGCTTTGCTAAACACATATATTGATTAAAAGAATAATGGCAGAGTCTAAAGATGCGACATTGCCATGGGAATTCGCAATTGTTTTTCCTGGTTGATTGAAAATAGTAGAATGATAAAAAAGGCAAAAAAATTTGGAAATATTTTTCTGCCATAATTTCCTTCTGCAGAACAAATCATTATTATTTAATAGTTATCAGTCGACATTTATACAATTCTTGTTTCAAGTCTTTTGTATAATTGTCATATGTATATATAAATTTATATATATAATAAATCAAGAAAGAAACAAAAGAAAAAAATTTAGAAACATGCAAGAAACATAGGTCAAGAAAAGATGGCAAAAATTTAATAAATTGAAAAAATATCATGGCGAGTAGCTCGTCAGGAAGCGAAGCCCACCTATGATATTAATAAGTACTTTTTTCTGCTAGCGACATACGAAAAACGTAAAACTTTTGTCGCTACCCCCTCAAACAGTACAAGAAAATTAAAAATGGGAAAATTCTAGAATAAAAGACAAATACAATGAAGATGATTTTAAAAAAAATCGAAAGCAAAAAATCCGAATACATAAGAAATAGATTAAAAATAATATAATAATATCAACTAAACAATAAAAATGAAAAAGATTACCACTGCCAGGAATAAGCACACGAGACTGTAAGTCGGAAGAAGAAATGTCGCCAAACCAGTTATCGTTGTTGCAGAAAAAGGCATTGCCGAGAGCCCCTAATTAAATGCTTGAAATATCGTCGCACAAAGTTTTAGGGAATACCATTTTTTAAAAGTTGATCAAACAAAAGCTTCGATTGTCTCGATTTTGACTTTTCATTTGAACAAATAGATTTAATACGAGAAAATTGAGTGAGAATTTTGTTTCTATAAATCTTAATAGAAATATTAGAAGACCAATAGGAAAGTCGGTTGACACTAAAATTAAAATCCTTTCTTTAATCTTATATATCGATACAAAAGTTATTAACAACATGTTTAGTATCCAGTTCAAAAAAATACGCTTCAAACTGTTTGTTTGTTTAAGAAGAAAGGCTGAATGATAAATATTTTGTCACGTATTGTTAAAAGTTCCATGATTAAAATTAATAAGATCATCTATATATCTGAAAGTCAGAGGATGAGAAAAGTAAATAATTCTTTTCAAAATAATGAAGGAAAAGGTTAGGTACAATAGAAAAAAAGGAAGATCCTTGTGGAATGCCAGGAGATTGGAGAAAAATACTTTCTCCATAGTAAATAAAATTATTAAATGTGCAAAAATTACGTAATTTATCCGAATGCTCAAAAGAAATTTAAGCACCTCTAAGAGGTGGTTAAGTTTCTTTTGAGTTCGAGAGGTGCTAACTAAGAGTTAAGCACCTCTCGAAGAGTGACTTAAGGAATTCTTGTTAGAAGATCTTTGAAGTTGAAAGCCTCAATAGAAGAAATACTGTCTTTATTATTGTGAATGAAATTAATATACACTGACGAGCCAAAACATTTTGACCATCCCTACATTTTTAAATTAACTCGTCTGGATGACGTGGAGGGCACGTGGTTAAGTGAGAACGGTATTTTACTGCTGCTGGAGAAGGTAAGTAATCATTCTTGCACTTACTTTTGCGAGTGATGGGAAATGCTGCTAATCTAAGCGAATTTGATAGAGGACAGATCGTAATGGCCCGAAGACTCGGAACGAGTATCACCGAAACTGCACGACTGGTAGGTTGTTCACGATCTTCCATTGTTAGTATTCATGCAAAGTGGATAAATGAAGGTGAAACCACCAGTAGACGCCAAGGTGTTGGTCGTCCACGCGTCATCAAAGGAAAAGGACGTCGGAGACTGTCCCGCTTTTGAAGCAAAATCGGCGTCAGACATTGGCTCAATACAATGCAGGTCCAAGCGCAATTATTTCAGAATACGCAGTTCAGCAGACATTGTTGGATATGGGACTGTGCAGCAGACGTCCCACTCGTGTGCCTCTGTTGATCAAGCGTCATCGTCAACTACTTCTACAGTGGGCCCGGAAACATCGAGACTGGACCATGGATGAGTGGAAGAGAGTTGCCTAATCGGATGAATCCTGATTTCTCATTCATTACGTCGATGGTCCTGTCAGGGTACACCGTCTGCAGGCCAACAGTTGCTCCCCTCTTGGACAGCAGGTTTTGAAAGCCTGGTGGTGGCGGTATTATGCTTTTGGGGACTTTCTCATGGGCGGCTCTGGGACTCGTATTTGTGGTATAGCAGACAATGAAAGCTGCGAACTATCTGAACATCATTGCGGATCAGTTGCACCTTACATGGCGTTTGTCTTCCCAACCGGAAATGCAATCTTCCAGCAGGATAAGGTCCATTGTCACAAGGTTCGTTTTGTGTTGGGGTGGTTCGAGGAGCATACTGATGTATTCCACTTAATGTCCTGGCCACCTAACTCGCCTGACCTTAATCCGATGGAGCAAATTTGGGATGTCATGGAGCGGCAGCTCAGAGCTCAAACACCACCATGTCCGAATATCTGGACTTTGCGTGACCGCTGCTTAGACATTTGGACGACCTGTCTCCAGTCATGAACTAAAAACTTGTGGCATCTATGCCCAGACTAGTTGCATCTGTTTTGAAGGCCAAAGGAGGCTCAACGCGTTATTGAGTTGGTGGCCATAATTTTTGGGCTCTTATATACATATATATAAAAAAATCATAACATAAGTGTAAAAGCAACTTAATCAGCATAAACAATCATAGAGCACAAAATTTAAAGAAAAAAGAAAGAATCTATCGAAAGAAAATGTCGAGAGATCTATTAGGGAGAAAATAAACAAAAAGAAAAATAATACAATTGAAATCACAAACGCAACGAATGCGCAATATTACTGCAATTCAAGAAGATTTGTGGCAAATATCAATGTCATGAAAGACATTCGATGAAAAGTATGAATGTCAAAAATAACTGGATAGAGAAGAATGTAGTTTATCGCTAAAAACGTATAGATGCTTCATCAGGGAAAGTGAAATCTATACAAACCGTTCACTTTAGAAAGATCAGAGAGCTTTCTGCGTACAATGTTAGCTAATTAAAGATAAGAACACTGCCTTCACCCCGAGAGTTATGATAGACCAAAAATTCGAATAAAAGACCAAATATTAAAAATTATTTTCCGTAACCAAAACCGAGTGAGGCAACTAACGGGAGAGAGGACATATATATATGCTTACAAGAAACAATGAAATCAGTAGTTAAGCCTACATAAAAACAAAAAAAATATTTTGATTTGATTTTTTATGTAAATATATATATCAATAAACAAGAAATTATTAAATTTAAATGATTTAAAATTTCATTCTTAATCAAAAATGTCATAAATTATTATAACAAGAAGTACAATTAGAGCTAAATCAGTATTTTGCACTTAAACTTATCATAGCACTAAAAAGAAACGAAGAAGTGAAACCAGTATGGACATCCTACAAATATGATAACCCGAATGATTGTGGACCTGCAGGACCTATGTATCTTACATGCAGAGTGTTTCATAATGATTGCCCTGCATTCAATGCTTTACTGAGAAACGCGCAGTTACCGCATTTATTTGAAAGATAAATACCTCAAAATGTAAGGTATTTAAATTTTCAATACCAGCCTAAGATATTCAATCTTTAAGATCTGTGATGGTCGTTGGACATGGAGGCACATGCAAAGTTTTGCATAGGGCTTTATGCGATTGCGATTTTGTAATCTTAGTGGTAAAAGTAACCTTTCCTTATCTCCGACTACTCAACCAACAATCCACGAATGTTGTTACATGGGGCAAAATTTGAATAGAACCCCAATCAATTAAGCTTCACAGAATCCTGTAAATTCATGTTCTGTGGGGAAAAGGGTTCTCATCAATTTAACGTAGGACAACGTTCCTCCCATTGGGGTCTCAGGGAGGAATTTGATTCACACGCCAAAAACGCCACAAAAAATGTTGTATGGGAGATCCTCTATATCTCGGCAACTACATACGTTAAAAACATAACTAATGCCTTATTTTAGAGAAAAAGGGTAACAACATAAGTTACAAAAAAAGTGAAAATCGGAATTGTAGTTAGCGACTACTGAGTCGCAGAGTTGGGACAAAATAAGTATGAATTGGTGACGTCACACTCATGCACAATCGGCTGACGCTCTCGCTTGCCACGTTTCCGCGAGCGTATTAATTTTATTGATTCTTTAGATATCCTAAAAATAAATAAATAACATTATGTTAATTTAAGCTTACAGAAGCGTTGCTGCTGTTCCAGCAATGATCTTATTTTCACTTTAACGAGTGCCTAATAGGTAATATGCAGATTATCTAGGTAATTTGAGAAATGAAACAGTATTCGACAATTTAACGAAGCAAATCAGTTAATCCGCAGATTAGCCAGGTAATGTGCGCATTAATTGATTTCTGCACTTTACCGGTAACATGTACACTCTAATGTGTTAAAAATTGTCCTAAAATATCGCTTAAAAGAAGAATTGGTATAATGCGTTTAAATTGGCGAAGAGAAAAATGGAACCTCATTTTCAATGGAATGTAGTTCTTTAAAATAAGATAACGTTTAATGATTAAAAACCAAAAGTACTCCATATTCATTATGTAATTTTTTACCTTCATTAACATATGCTTTTACCCCGACTGTCTAACGCTGACACATGCTTTGAAATGACAGAAACATGATATCCTAATCATATTCTTCTAAAAGGGGTTTAAATGCTCCTCTCTTGTTCTTAAAATTCATTTTTTTGCATCATCAAATAAAATAAGTAATGGATAAAATTCTATTATATTTTCTCATTAAACTCATGCTATGTTTGCTGATAAGGCCCAAATGATAGAAGAAAATACAAGATCTATTCATATGAAGAAGAACAAGGGGAAATTACATTTTTTATGCGAGTATCTTATTATTTAGTAGAAAAATGACACCTAATTAACCTTCAAGACATTATTTCCGACGTATTTTTTTGTCCCCTTCAGCTCGGGGATCTAGTTTAAAAAGGAGAACCTTTGTATATGCAGAATTCTATGCAACTCTAATTATTCTACCACCCAAAAAAACCATGAGATGCTCTGAAAAGAACTATGACAAGAATAACTCTACGAGGAAATAATGAAAAGAATAGTGGAATGGCCAACTACTGAAGAACATAAAAACCACACAGAGACACAATTTTTTATTTAATACGTTGGGGAAGCCACCAGAAATAGAAAATGTAATTACACAGAAGTAAGTGCTTTGAACTTAAGTGAATGACTTCAGACTGCTTTTTTCTTTTTTCCCCAACATGGCTGCCTTCATATACTTGAATAAACGTAGAAGTGTTAGGAAGTGGCATAAAAAGTAGCCCTTTATTTTCTGTGCGGTCTTCTAAATGTGATTTGAATGCGAAACGGAAAGAGGGAACGTCTTAACGTAAAAGAAAGCGGCTTTCCAAAGTTAAGGAAGTTAATTTGATGTGAGGGTACAACGGAAATCGGTTTGAACGAAAATGGAACAATCTTGGGTATGTTTTGTAAGACGGTAAACCGGCTTTTCTTTGTGGAGTTGTGTAACAAAGAGCAATGTTTTGAGAACAAAAATTACATTTCGTTTCCTTATTAGCAATTAATTCTGAAACAAAGAGATAGTGAATTATTCACAAATTGCTCATAAATTCTTAATTAAGTCCAGTGCAACCTACTTATTCTTTTTTATTTTGTGCTAACTTCACAGGTATTATGACTGCATTAATGGATTTTTCATAGTAAATGAATTTAATGTAGTTAAATTATTTGCGAATTTTAAAGAAAGGCTCTAATTAAAAATACAAAACCACATCTAACTAAATTTGGTAGCCTTATTTTTCTATAAGGACGAATGAATTTCAGCGCTTATTTACAGAGCAGGATGTAGAAACATGTCGAATGGAAAGAGAAAAAAATAAATCAATCTCCGTAGTGATAGTGTAACTGTTTTGTTTACAATGGCGTCTATGCCTCTTAGTACTGCAATTTTTCTTATCTAAATCTCTATATAAATCAAAGATAAAATTAATTCAGAAATTAAATCTAAAATCAATTTGACAATTTTAAATATCTCAGGTATCTTTTCTGATCTTGTACGAATTTAAATAACAACAGCTATCTCAAACAGGGATATTTGAGATAATTATTGGTATTTAACGAGAAGTCACTTTCACCAATGGCTATGTTTATTGTTCTTAGTACTTTACTTACATGCATCTTCATAAAAATAGCACGTATTTTCGAGAAGATATAGAGGTTTTCTTAAAAAATCATAATATCCGCATGCGTTTTGCTTATAATATGCAGAGTTTTCCACCAAATTCTACGGAACTTGCAGAATACTTGACAATATTTGAAAGAAGCATTGTTTTAAAATTTACATTAAAAAATTGAATATTACAGGAAATATGAGCTTTCGTAGTAAATATTTTTTTCCGCTTATGTGCGAAACTCAGCGTAATTATTCTTTCATAACTTCACAGCTAAATATATAGGTCAATGTATATAAAAATTCCAGTTCAATACCATTAGTATTCAAAAAGACATCGACATTGCAACTTGCCGAATTTCGGTACACTCTAAGAGAAGCTAAATGATGAAGGTTCTTGCTTAAACTGATATTTTTTTAACTTGAATCTTCAAACGTAATATTGAATTTTATGAAATTTGAATATCCTGAATACTCAGGTATACTTATAAGTTACATGCATAAATTAAATCACAGTTCTACGATTACTATTCGAAGATTCAAGTTTAAAAAATATCAGTTTATGCAAGAACCCTCATCATTTAGCTTCTCTTAGAGTGTACCGAAATTCGGCAAGTTGCAATGCCGATGTCTTTTTGAATACTAGTGGTATTGAACTGGCATTTTTATATAAGTTGCCATATATATCTGAATCTGAAGTTTTGAAAAAGAAATAACGCTACGTTTCGCATATTCGCAGTAAAAAATTATTTACTACTAATGCTCTTACTTACTGTAATAATCAAATATTTTAATTCAAACTTTAATGCAGTGCTTCTTTTACATATTGTCATGCATTCTGTAAATTTCGTACAATTTGGTGGAAAATCCTCCATGTTATAAGCAAAAAGCATGCGGAAAAATTTGGGGTTTTTAAGAAAAAATTTATATCTTCCCGAATATTTGTGCTGTTTTCGAAAATACATGTAAATATTATGCTCATGAAACATAACCTTTGATGGAAGTTACATAACGTTATCAACTTTCGGTGAAACAAGATGGGTCAAACTCCATTTTCGCCTTCATGCCTTTCTGGTGCCCCCCTAATTGCCCTCGTGACCAAATCTTCACTGTAAAATATGAGTTCTGACGATTGTATGTCGTACGATTCACAGCAATTTATTGCCAACCATTATATCCATATTAACTGCAATTTTGAAGCATCTTCAAAATTGTGCATTATTTTTGGACATCAGTGTATTTACAGTCGCAGGAAAAAAAGTATCCACCCAGCATTTTTCCGCCGGTAATCATTGCTTCTTAAAACTAAAGATACCGTTTCACAAGAAATAACGTATAATAAAAGATGCTAAGGTTCAAATTCCCTTAAGGTGCCATCTACGTATTTAAAGTGGCAATAAGTTCAAAATTCTCAATGACAACACCCTTTCTTTTGCCATAAATAAATGTCTCATGAAAAAATACCCCAGGATATTAATTTTGTTTAATATATCATTAATAGATTGGAAGATATTTGACATTTTGTGTTCTCGACATGAAAGGGGTCGTCTCCACATTTACTTACTAAAGATCTCTGCTTGCCTTTAAATGTCGGTAGTAGCATTCAAAATTATTTCGCACTTTAAATGTTATTTTCAAAGTAATGATCTACATTTTACAATAGGTAAAACTTGATGCGTAAAAAATAAATCGATTATTATTATACCACTTTAATTTATAAAGTTTTAATAATATATATAAATAGTTAAAATCTTTATATATTGAAGTTTGAAAAGTAAAGTGGTGTAATGATTATATTTAATAATGAAAAAGATTTCAAAATAAAAAACGCCTCCTTATGTGCACAGTTTTATTGCAAAAATTGAAAATTTAATGTAACTTCAAAACTTCTTGTACGAATATGCTGAAATTTTGCATAGGCTTATCAAATTGCCATATGCTTCGATTACTCTTAATATTTATAAGTGTTGCTATTCTACAATTTTTTAACATCAATTTTGAAAAAAATATTTCATGTACTAAAAATTATTTTAAAATAAAAAGTGAAAATGTAAAATGTGCAGAATAATTCAGACTACTACATAAAAAAAATTCTACGTAAATAGTTACATTATTTCTCAAGATATCAATAAAAATTCAAAATTGCACTTTAGCATTAGAAACTCAAAATTTCATTTGTTTATAATGCCAAAACCAAAAATGTTGCGATGATGAGACTGGGTATTCCAGCATAAATTTTTGTGTAAATTCGAAATATTTTAAGAAAAACATATGCTTCCTATGGCAATTTTGAATTTAGTGCAATTATAAATATGTAGAAGACCCCTTTTGAACTTTTTAGACATGGAATCTATTAGCAAACATTATCTCCTGAAAATTAGTACCTTTCATTTTAAGATCAAATGATTAGCAAAAATATATTGCTGGGTGGATCCTTTTTCCCCCTCGACTGTACATGCTTGTATGTTGAGTTTTATACATATATATAGATATTAAAGTAAGTAAGATTAACTAGGTGACATTGGAAAACATTTCTTTTTTAATTAGTTTAATAAATCAAAAGTTAATGGTCTCCAAACCGAAGAATATGGGCTTCTAACTTGCGATTCAAATGTATCCAACCGAAACTGGTAGATCTTGATTTTCATGACTAGGAATGTTACTGAGTTGCATGAAACAGAAGTGTAAAACTTCGATGCGGCCAAGACAGGGCCAAGTGTTCATATGAGAATATTGTTACTCAAATAAAAGAACACGAATCTGTGTCTTCTGCCTCACAAATTTACAGTATTGATGTGTAAAAATATTTTTCTTCTCTAATTTGTATGTGTTATATTTCGATATTCGCTGTCAATTGAATATTGAGTTTTTATTTTACGATTCTTAAATAACAAGCATTATAATAGTTTTTTCAGCTTCAATAAGCATGGTTTTTCTAATTATCTTCTTTGTTTCATGCTCCATGACTTTATGAAATAAAAAAAAATGTCGGGAGGCTGTCTTTTCAAACAGCCGCTGATGTTAAAGGCGTAGGACTACTTTACTAGCGTGACTCTTCTGTTTCTCGAAGTGTCTCGTAAGTTTTTAAGTTTAAGTAAGTTTTTTATATAACTTCTGTTGATGATGTTTCTGTTGTGATTTTTCCCTTCCCGCGAGCACAGTTCCCATGAGAAAGAGAGTCGAGTACCTTTGATTTCAGCCGCAGACCGCAGGCCAGC
This sequence comes from Araneus ventricosus, assembly GCA_013235015.1. NCBI lineage: Eukaryota > Metazoa > Arthropoda > Arachnida > Araneae > Araneidae > Araneus > Araneus ventricosus. Next base: position 135,344 of record BGPR01001086.1, on the reverse strand, counting down.
TGTACCTGGTAGTCATTAGGGAGACGTTAGCGAGGGTAATAGCTTCAAGCAGAAAGCGACCTCAATGCACAGAAATAAATATCTGTCAGAGAGCGCATTCAAGTCGGCTAATGAGAAGATTAGCGGTACTCTTTCATGTCACACCTGCATAGCTTCTGTGGTGAGGACACTCAAGATCCATCCCCACGGTGGGACTTGACCACTGGAAACATGGAAGGTTAGTCGTTGGTCGCCCGGGAGTGAGATTATCCAGTTGAGTGAAAGGAAGGAGGAGCTCCACCCCTTAAGGTCGGGGATAAAAACGGAATGTTGAGTTGAGAAACAGGACGCAGTGAAGAACCGATTTAGGAGTCCTGAACTTGATTTTGAGACTCCGGAGCGCCGAAAAGAGCTGTGTGATCAGCTCGGATTTAAAGTCCCGAATTAATTCGGACTTGGGCAACAAACACTGAGAAATCGGCACTATTCCGAACTCTCGGCTCATCAAATTGCGAGCACTCCTTGTAGTCTCGTGCTTAGGCTATCACGCTGATTGGTGGAAGCTATCCATCATGTGTTGAATTACTTCCTTTGTGGACTACGACTCCATTGAACTTTAACGTCCTAGAACTATGATCCCAATGATCGAACTTTGTATATACATATTTAATCAAGATTGCTATGCAAGAATTGTTCTCTAAATTATAGCTGTGTAAATAAAAGTACTGAGGTCAACCTAGGCTTTGCATTTATTTGGTCGCCCCTAGGTCAAGACACCACAGCACCCTTTATCTCTAAAATAAGACATTAGTTATGTTTTTAACATATGTTGTTACCGAGATATAGAGGATGTTCCATACCAAGTTTTGTGGCTTTTTTTCACAAGTTTTTTCCAAGTTTTGTGGAGTTTCAATCAATTTCTTTCCTGAGACCCAATGGGAGGAACGTAGTCCTACGTTAAAATATAATACAATCAGAATTTATCATTTATAAGTAAACACAGATGTTTGTAGGACTGTCGTTTATTGTAAGGTGTTTTTCACCTCAAAGATCTTTATAATATTTTTCAACTATAATAGCCCCGGATGGCGTGGGAAAAATAATTATTTTAAAAGTATTTTTATTTCATTTCCTTTTGAATAAATACAAACAACATTTTTATAATTCGAAGAAAGAAAGCTTAAGCTACATTTTAGTGAAAAAGAAGAATCTAATAATTCTTAGTGTATTGAGATCGCACAATAGAAAAACCATATAATCTATAACAAAATAGAACTTGTTTACTGTCTTTACGTCTCATAACCATTGAGGCAAAACAGCTTTCTTTCCTAAAAAGAAATTAACCTAGATAAACATTTCCTTTGCTTTTATTTTATCATGTATGAACAAACAGGAGAAACGTCTATGAAATTCTTTACCATTATGAAGCTTCTTTTTTGTTTCATTTTTTTGGTATTTTCATGTTTACTGTACTACAATAGTTAAGTTTAATAGATAGTGATAACAATTAGAAATAAATAAACAAAAAGAAATAGGAATCATTTGTTGTTTCTGATTAAGTCAGAATCTTTTCCTTTCAGTTATAAAAGAAAAACTGAAAAAAAAACCAGAGTAAAAGATAGATGAATAAATATTTCTACCTTCAGATTCATTCAATCAAGAAATTCTTAATGCCCAAAGGCAATAAGATTTAAAATTGTTGCTCGAAACATTCTTTTCACCTCGGAGACTCTCTAGACTTGAAACTTAATAGGGAAGTTATCCTTTTTCTCCCTAGCTCATTGTTTCCAGTTATAAGAATTCTATTTCGATTCCGTATAACGAATTTCATTCAGCAGATGGGATACATTCTGCTTCAATAAAAAGCGTTCGTACATTCTTCATATTTAATATAGAATAACTGAATTATTAATCTGATATTGTCAAGTAAATATAGATATCTCGATTAACTTGTCTGCTGAGTTGAAAAGCGTATCTCATGCGCAAAAATGGATTTCTATGAGAAAATAATTCAATTTATTTTTCTTTTTTTGTAAGGTGTTTAAAATTTCCATTAGAAAAGAGAGAATTTTGTATATATAAAAATAAAGTATAACCCTGGAGATTCTAAAATAACTCCTGAGGTGATAAATTGCCATCTGATAAATCTTTTCTTAATTTTAATTTTCAGGTTTTCATTTAAAGTTCTCGAAGTGTTTTAGTATTAAAATAGCACTTGTGTCTTAAATACAAGTTATTTGTACGAAAAAATGTTCTTATACTTTGACAGATATACCAAAAAAGCCAAAATTAATAAAAGAAAGTAATACAAGCAATCCTATAGTAATTTGAAGTAAACAAAAGGTCTTATACTTTGAACATATTTTATTTTTGCACAAATAGCCAATAAAATAAGGGGTAAGTGTCTAACAATTTGGGGTAAAAATGACCCCGCGCGTATGCTAATGTTCCAAAAACGGGTGCGTGTGCTGAAGGGCTAATGTAAAAATGCTTTCTTCGAAAGCGAATATCTTCCACTTTTTCAAATATTTTTTCATTCATTGTGTATGACAAGTCAAGAAAAAAGGACGAATATCTCAGCCGTAGTCTGTATGAGCTAAGATAGTTTTTCGAATCGATATGTCATTTTAGTGAAGCCGCGATGCATAAAAAGAATAGAAAGAAATACAAATTCATTAATATTTGTTATGAAATTATATTTTTTATATGCGATCTTTACGTAGTTTTTTGTAAGTTGATATAAAAAATGGATAAATTCTTTGCCGAATTGATGTTTTTTTCCAATTCGATTAAAGAATTAAAACTATAAAAGGAAAGAAAATTCGAAATTTAAGCATTAAAAATTGTCGAATTATAATGTCGTAGCATAATACACACTTCATAAACATCATCATCCTTTTCATAAATTAATTTTGGAATTCATTATGATTCCTTTATTTCTTGCTTATGCTTTTAAATCGTTTCATAGTGTATGGAAACGTGCTATGGAATCCATTCATGTTTGCAAAATATAAAAATATGACTCAAATTTATTTAAATTTACATTCAATCGGACATTCCTTTATTTCAAATAATAACGCTAAAAGCAATTATTTTTCTATCTGCAGAATTGTGCATTTTTGATTTATGTTTTCTTTGGAAGTAACATTTTGCTCCTCAAATTAGTAATTTATTCCATTTTTTTATGCATTTTTAGTTATCAGATTTCAATGAATTCATTTAAGGTAATTTTCTGTTTACATCTGAATTATAAATGTTCCGAAGTTTTATCAGAACACATCTGATACAAAATGCATTAACGTTTCTTCAAATTTATATTAAATAAATCACCTCAGTGATATAAATTACCTCAGTGCATCGACAATTAGATTTGACATATAATTGTTCATCACGTTTAACCTCAATTAAATGACAGTTGATGAGCGGGTTATAATCACCATGTGAGTGCTGTGTCAAGTGAATAAATTGATTATGCAGACAATGTCTTGCAATATGTTTCAAGATGCAATACATTAACATACAACAATGAAATTACAGTTGATGGAATATATATATATATATATATGAAATGAATTCGTAATTGTAGTCGTGAAATGATTAAACAGGCCGAGTTGAAATCTAAATTTCATTTTCTTATGGGAGAGTGACGGAATGTACGTACATCTTAGTTTAAGTTTTAAGCCAAAAGTCAACAGAAGATCCCTGCGTTTTCTCAGGTAGGGATTTAACAGATAGACATGTGATCAAAGTGAAGGAAATAATAGCTATTTTTACTATATTACGTAAGTGTTTTAGGGAAAATTCATGGCGGCAATAAGTCGCCAATTTCGCGAGTTGTGTGCGCGTGGAAACGATTAAAATATTCTTTTAGCAATAAATATGCCAAGACGAGAGATTTAATATACCTCCAGAGCGGGAAATAGAACGAAACTGGAGTTTAAGAAAAGTGATTTTGGAACACATTAAGACTTTAAAATATATAATATTAGAATTTGAAACAAAATTAAGCGAGATTATTACATATATATATAAATTAAGGTATAAGCTTTTATTCATGGGAAAAAATGAATGCAAAAGTTGAAACTAATTTTTCTGATTCCAATAAAATGCATGGTTAGAAGAAAAGCGTTGACGCCTTTACATCTAGGAATATTCCATTTTTTGAGGAAATATACGCAAAATATAAAGTGCTATATCATGTGCCCACGCTTTTATTCGAACCGTGCATTTTATTGTAATCAGATATTGAGATAGATTGTATAAACTATCAGATAGATTGTAATAAACTTTTGCGTTCATTTTTCGCATGAATAAAAGCTTATACCTTATTTTTTTCATATTTATTTTATTTTCTACTTTTTAGTGACGGCTGACAGGAATACATACGACATGTTAGGCATAGTAAACTAAATTCAATTATTGAATTATCCTATATAAAACACATATTAAAATTATTATATACATATATACAAATATATTTTTAAAATGATATTGTGACATTAACTTTCTGAAGTATAAATCCGTAATATATTACGCCATAACTTACAAAACATTTGGCGAAGTAAAAAACAATCGACTGCTGGTTGGTGGCGAATTCTAATAGAAAGTAAACCCAAGGCGCGTAGAAACACGAGCTATTACGTCATTCATCGGTGCAGCACCGGAAGTATAGCGTATTCTCTGTTAGCTTCGTGGTGTTGTTACAACCCTACGCAACGTAAGGTTACCACCTTCCAAACTTTATCGCCCAAATGCTAAAATTTTAATATAATTTTGTTAGGTTTAAAATTGCTATAGATTGCAGATTTGTTTGTATTGTCATAGGAAACCCACCACCGTGCGAATGTTCAAAGCTGTAGCTCTATTGGAATTAGGTAAGAAATCGATCTCAAGATTTGAGGACAGGACAGTCAAGTTGAAAAAAAAATTTTATAAAAATTAATCTCTGTATGGAACTTTTTAGAAACAACATCTAAAAGGAAATACTTTGAAGCTTGATTTATTTCCATTGCATTCTCTCAGGTTATATAAATGAGAAGAATCAAAATGTCATGATTGCAATTTATTTTTAAAAAAGCTGGTTAATATTTTTAGCTTTCTAGTGGTAACGCTCAGAAGTGCTCTAGAAGATTGTTTATATCTCTTATAGATTTCTGTTATCAACTCCAGAACTTCATTTCCAGGAAAATTACTTACATTGGCTTAAAATTTTCTATAAGCAGTTAATTTTTAAAAGAAATTTATATCAATAAATAATATTCATCTAAATAAGAAAAAATTAAACCAACAATTCTGCCGTTTGATTTTTTAAAAAAATTATCTGCAATCGCACTGATTATGAGACATGCACCATGATTTTAATTACAAATTGGGCAGCTATACGATTAAAAACACACTCATAAAAAAACGTTGAGACATAGCATCTTATGCAAAGCATATTATAAAAGCTTTTATCTTGTATCTTTCCAAATTAGTTTTTTCATAATAAACAGTTTCTTGCACAAGCAATTCGAACTTTTGCAATTTTGATTCACAAGCTACACTAGCAAGAGTTTTCAATAGGGAACCAGAAATTTACTTATGCATTCTCTATTGCATAATTCTATGCAATTGTTTCTCAACAGCATTTCATACTAAAAGAGAAATTGATGAAATGAAGATTTATGGTCACAGAACATAATGACAAAATGTAAACTGAAATCATTTGATAATATCAAAAACTCATATAATAACTTGTTATCTTGAAATCTATCGTCCATAATTTCTTTGGGATATCCTATTTTAAATACTTCAAAGACTATTAATTCATTCTCAGCAGAAAATTTACTTATTTCACTAAATTCCGACCTATTTAATTTCAAAAAATTTCATTTATTCCAATGAAATACGCTTTTACATCAAAGAAGACTAAATAATGGAAGAATTAACTTCTATTTTATCCATTCAATTGGCAATATCAAATTCATAATTCAGTTTTCCTATTTAGAATATGAAGAATATCCAATTGCTCATTGAACCAGCGAAACAACGATATGTATCCCCTTCTCCAATGAATGGAACTTATAACTCGAGATCGAAATTGAATGTTTGAGAGAAAAAATTAATTAACAAGGCGAAAGAATAGTTTTCGACAAGGTTTGACGTCAAGAAATTCTCGAGGGTGAGAAGAAAAAAGTATTTAAAAAAAAATGAATAAAGGGTTCCACTCTCCAATACTGCATTAAGACATTTTTGATTGAATTCACAATTTCTTGAAATAGAAGCATCAATGAGCGAAAATTGGGTTTTTAATTATTGTATTTTATTTCAGCGAAAGGAAGACTGGAGAAAGCTTCCGCTTGCCCAAGGAAAATAGGATTTCATCAGAAAGAACAACAGATTTGTATTTCCTTTGGCTATTAATTTAGCTGGTCGCTTTGCTAAACACACATATTGATTAAAAGAACAATCCTAGAACATTAAGCGGCGACAATGCCGTGGGAATTCTCACTTGTTTTTCCTGGTTGATTGAGAATATTGGAACGATAAAAAAGACAAAATAATTGAAAAAAATTCTTTCGTAGTTTCCTTTTCCAGAAGAAATCACTTTTACTTAACTGTTATCAGTCGATTTTCATACAACTCCTGATGCAAATCGTTCCTATAAATGTTAATCGTTTAAAAATAATATTTTAGGAAATCTAACATTTCGCATTTAAAAAGAAAAATATTCCCTATTTATTATGTTTTTTAACCTTCATTAATGAGATGTTTCTGCCACATGTGTCTAATATTGAAACGTATCTTCAACATGTAAAAAGATTGCAAAGGAATCCTTTTTGTAGAATAACATCACGTGAAATCTTCAATATATCTATATATAAGGCGCTAAGAAACGTGGCACAGAAAAGAGGTTAATTTATCTTCTGCCGATGGCAACGATCGGTTTGTTTACAAGCCAAAATCGGTAGTCTCCTCCATGTTAGGCCTAACTTTATAGTCGCAGCTTGTTACTATATTCGTCCTGGTGTAAAATTATATTTTCTTGCGAAAAAGATGAATTTAAGATGAAGAATCCACAATATTTCTCTCAATGTAATGAAACTTTGGATGAAATGATTCAAAAGATATCAGTTATAAATGAAGCAGATGGGCTTAGGCGAGCCAGATAAAGTTTAGATAAACGTCAAAATAGTTTAAATCAGCGAAGATAAAATCGTGTCAATTCGTAAATTGAGGTGAACATCATGGATCTTACTAATGTGAACATCATGGATCTTACTAATGTGAACATCATGGATCTTACTAATGTGAACATCATGGATCTTACTAATGTGAACATCATGAATCTTACTAATATGAACATCAAGGATCTTGCAATTGTGAACATAATGCATTGGCTACTTTTCTGTTATGTGCACACCATTTGGCGCCTTTTTTCGTCTTGGCGAATTTTCTTGGAGCGCTGAATCGACAGTTTGTCGCTAGAAGCGTCAGGAAAATCATAGTACGAGTGTAACGGATCGCAGATGCTCTGCGCTGAATCACCTAGTGTATATTAATGTATTTCTTTCAAATGAATTGACGTTTCATAATTAAAAATATAAATGCTCCATACATTTTAATAATTTTTTTTCACCTCAATTAACAACCTGCTTCTAACACGTGTGTATGTGTTTAAGAAATGACGGAAACATGACATATTAATCATATTCTTCCAAAACTGGTTTAAGGCAGCTTTCTTCATGAAATTCATTTTCTTGCATCCCCGAATGAAATAAATAAAAGATAAAATTCTATTATATTTTCTCATTAAACTCAGTCTATGCTAGCTGATAAGGCTCAAATGACGGAGCAAACACAAAAGAGCTATTCGTCTGAAAAAGAACAAGGCGAAATTACATTTTTTCTGCGAGTATCTTATTATTTCGTAGAAAAATGACATCTAATTATCTTTCATGACATTATTTCCGACGTAGTTTTTACTCTCTTCAACTCGGGGTTCTTGTTCAAGCAGGAAAACCTTTGTTTATGCAGAATTCTATGGAAGTCTAATTATTCTACCGCCGAATAAAATCCGAGGTGCTTTGAAAAGAACTATGACAAGAATAACTCTACTAGGAAATAATAAAAGAAGCGTGGAATGGCCCACTACTGAAGAACATAAAAACCGCACAGACACACAATTTTTTATTTAATACGCTGGGGAAGCCAACAGAAATGGAAAATATAATTACACAGAAGTAAGTGCTTTGGACTTAACTGAATGACTTCAGACTACTTTTTCCCTCTTTTCCCCAACATGGCTGCCTTCACATCTTGAATAAACGTAGAAGTGTTAGGAAGTGGCATAAAAAGTAGCCCTTTATTTTCTGTGCGGTTTCCTAAATGTGATTTGAATGCGAAACGGAAGGAGGAAATGTCTTAACGTAAAAGAAAGCGGCTTACCAAAGTGAAGATAGTTAATTTGTTGACGAGTAGGACGAAAATCGGTTTGAATGAACATGAAACCATCTTGTGTAGGATTTGTTTGAAAAGACACCGACTTTCCTTTGCGGTGGTGTGTAACAAAGAGTTCGTGTTTATGGAGTAAAAAGTGCATTTAGTTTCCTTATTAGCAATTAGGTCTGAAACAAAGTCTTCGTGAATTATTCATAAATTGCTGACAAAATTTAATTAAATTTAGCGATTGCTATGAAACCTACGCATTCATTTTTCTTCTTGTACTTGCTTAGCAATATTATGATGGCATTAATGAGTTTCCTTCATAATAAATGTAAATTGAATTAAATTCTATGCGAAGTTTAAAATAAGTTTCGGATTAAATATGCCAAGACTCTGAGATAACAAATTAACTAAATTTATATTACGATTTTGTATCTTGATAGTTGAATTAGAACGAAATTTCACACAGAAGAAAAATGCAACAGGAAAAAATCAGTTAACAGCAAAAAAATCAGTTTCTTAGAGACTGTTGAAGCATTTGATTATTGTAACGTATATAACTCGTGCACCTAATTAAATATTTTTTATCTTTCAATTTGTGATCAATGCCTTAACAATTTTGCCCGTGCTCCACTCGTTCATCGAATTATGCCAGTTTTAAACCTATAAGCTTAACTCTCGAGGACGCGCGTTCCTTACACTTACTTGATGACTCTCATCGGGACTCGCAGGCGCGGGGTCCTCCTTTTTCAACAAAACACGCAAGAAATCACATTTACTTTAATAGGGAACATTTTTTGCACTAGTGTACCGAATATAAAATATTAATAAAATAATTTTCATATAAATCTCTTCTAGAGAGCGCATTAGATTGAAGAAAATTGATGAATGCTTGTATTTCCAAAAGTTACAACAACAGATTAACAGAAGATATTAAAAATTAATTAAACTTTTGCATTAGACCAAACCATATGCAGCAACTTCCAATAAAATACAAATACACATAATAGAATACAAAAAGAAAAAATACAGAAGAAACAGAAGAAGTAAACAATAGCGATAACAATACACCTTTTTGCGCGCCCAACGCAGCAGCATCCAGTGATTGCATCAGCAAAATTGTCCTACAATTAACCAACAAATCATAATAGAATTAAACAACAAAAATATCGTGCTCCAATAATTAAAATAATTAAAACACACAAACGAAAACAATTAGAATATAAAAGAAAAACAATTAAAATGGAAGAGAACTCGAATGACGAACTTTTTCAAAGACCACTCGCCATCAGAGTTATAATATGGAGAAATGCTCTGTCTAGGGCATGATACATAGTCAGAAATTATACTCCCTGTGGCCTGAATTTGTCCATTAACTGAATTTATTTCTTTTTGTATTCTATTATTTGTATTTCCAAAGTATTTAGAAAAATGTTGGCTTTCCCGTCCAAAATTACCTGCATCCTCCTGGATGTAAGTATTAATGCACAATCTGTCTCATCAATAAGCATTTCCAAGACTTTTGAACCGGTATGCAACTTTTGCTTCACCAAAGGTTTCGGTAGTTTTATAATGATATTGCGTGTAAAAAGTTCTCATATTTTTTTGTGAGGTTCTATTTTTCAGAAATTTTTTTAATTCCATCTACCTTACCGTTTACTACATCATTTTTTTAACTCCTGCCTTCTTCTAAATAATCGGTGGCCTCACAAATATTCCATTCATTGTCTCAAATATTCTATTCCATTGTTTTTCTCAGAATTCGACATATGAGCTCTAGCTAATTCAACAGCAGTAATTTCTATATTGTCTTCGTTAATCGATCTTAATTAGTTGATTTTCAGCTAAAAGCTTTTCTAATCTATACATCTCTTATTTGTAGTTCAAATAGCTATAATTTGTCGCGATCTATCTTTTCTATTTAGTAATCATACACAGAAACACGAGCGAGAGCATCGGGCTTCGGAGACCCGAGCGTCTTTCTCTGAGATAACAAATGAGGGGAAATTCTTGAAATATTTGTGTTCAGAAAGTAAATTACCTTTAATGCAGCTACTGTAAATCTGGTCTTTTTTCGTTGAGAGGTTAATTTTCTTTAATAAATTCCCGCATGCACCGGGCCTAAAGGTTAAATTAACTCATTCATAGACGTTATAACTCTTTTAAAATATGACCTATAATCCACTAGCATCTCAAGTGTTCTATGGGCAGCTTT
>BGPR01001086.1:96022-119312 GCA_013235015.1 Araneus ventricosus | reverse complement strand
TAGAAACATTTGTTCTAAAATATATACACACATACTCTAATATATTCGAGAAGATTTATTTAAAATATATATATATATATATACTTAAAACAAAAGCAGAAATGTAAAACAACATATACAACATAAGCATTCATAAAACAAAATGTCAAGAAAAATCACATTAAGAAAAAGTAAGTTCATAAAGGCTTCATCTTTTTTTCCTTTCATCTTTCCATCGATTTTCATCTTCATCAAACTCTGACCTCAGAGTAGCAGTATTTTCAATAAACATCGGTCCCTGTTGGGCGCGTTCGGTTATTTCCTTTGTCATCTCCGTTGGCAGCATCTCTCAGTTTAGGTTCGTAAATTAAACTTTCTTGTTGTTCGATTCTTGGTTTATCCATAATGTTCAGGGGTAAGGACAGTGGCGCAGCTATAGCACTGTTCACGGCGCAGTATGATTTCACTAATTCACAACAGTTTCGTATAGGTTTTACTTACCCTGGTAGGCATCTATACGCTTTTACCGATTTACAGTCTCTCCATTTTATTTTAAACATTTTTGGCTTTCTTGATATATATATATATATATATATATATATATATATATATATATATATATATATATACAAATGTCATCATTAAAGTAGATAAAATAATTAACTCTTTTTTTTTTCCATTATTAGAATTGTATACTTTTCAGCAGCGTGATTAATTAATCTCGAATTATTTTATGTAAATGAAATCATAGAAACTAAGAATAACCATCATGAGTATTCTCCCTCAGAGCAACTACATATACTTACAATGTCCGTGACAACGCATCTGTACATAAGAATTTATGCAGTTTGTAGCGGCTTGTCCTTCATATAATATTTTATGTTTGGGATTGACGATCCATTTCAGATAGGAGAATTCGGAGCCAAAGTCTAGGTTTCATTTTATTCTTGGCGCCAGTTTGCGGCAAGTAAAATGAGTAGCAACTGGTTTGCAGCAGTAACGTTCTTTCCCACTTGGTGCTAATAATGTCTATGTAACAAGCAGATGAAATTCCTACCTCAAGAATGGATTCTCCGCATTGTAACTGTTTCTACAACGACCGTTGCCATCAGACAACTTGGCAGAAGAGATCACCTTCATGGACAGACAGACACAATGCCAAAACCTTCTTTTCGGTTCCCGGAATGTACATGGGGAGTGAGGGGATGGAGGAGAGCCAAAATCAGGAAGCTAGATGAACCCTCTTCCAGATCCGTATAAGTGACTTTACAATAATATCGCGATTTGCTTTTCATGTATAATGAAGGAAAACGGATATAATTTATAAAACTCCTCCTTTCAAAACGATTGGGTCCAAATTGGTCTCAGTTGCACTCGTCAGATATTAGTCACAAGATTGCGCTGCAAATTTCATTTTAATTAAAGGATTTGTCGTTTTTTAATGGAGTCGTTCAAGAAGCCAATGTTGAAATTAAAGTCCAGAAAAAATTGAAACTTTCTTGTTTTTTATAATAATTTTAAAGTGTTTTGGTTTATTAATTTGAATATTGGAAGTATATAAGAGTCTTCTAATGAAGCAACAGTGAATATTTTATATAGATTTGAAACCAGAACAAAATTGGACTTATCCTTTAGTTCCGAGCGACTCAATTATCTAACTTTCCATACAATATGAATACGGATCGTAAAGGGACCCCGTTAATTAGTTAGACTGACATTTGATACAAATATACAATTATAATGATAAAAAAGCAATATTACTAACCTTTAATTTTCTAGCACTTTGTCATTTAAAGGTTAAAATGTTTGCATTTATGTGGACAATTGAACTGTCGGCGGAATTCATTCAAAATTTGATTAGAGGAAATCTAAATTTTTGTGTTGAGAGACCACATACCAAATGTTACATCTCTAAAAGCTAAAACCATTTTAAATTTCGATATTCACAGACACGCGAACAATATAATACAGAAATGCAAATTTGGAACTCAGAGTGAAATTCTAAACTGATAGGTGTTAAATTTTGAGTCAACTTTCTTCACGATTGCAATGTTTTAGGATGCTTTATATACTAGAGATTAAAGTACAAAGACATATGAGACAATACACTAACAATTTACCAAATTACCTTCAATGAGTCTTGAATAACTATCACCAATTAAAATTAGCCGCAAAGTGTCATACTTAGCGTCGTTGTCGTTGAATTTGCATAGTCCTAATATATTTTTCTTACGCCTGTTATGTGCATAATCACAGTCTTTCTTCACTATAAATACCAACTGCATATGATGTATTCTTTTGTTTATTCTATGCACAGAAATTTAGCTAGCTCGGTTTGACTGAACTCTAGAATATACATATTTTATAGTAAGGTTAGGATAAAAGCTCATTTCAAAATTTAAGATATCACTGCTATTTCTAAAAACACGAGATAAAAGAAAATCAAAGGTGTCAAAATAAAGAAATGTTGATATAAATTTCTCTCAAAAGAAACCTTACACGAAATTGAGAAATTTCAAATGTACATTAAATTGTAGTACAAACTATTTAATCTTCCTAAACCTCATGCGTATCTTGTGTGCAAAAATCTTCATCTGAGTGTAGGGTGTAAACGATCAACTCGGGAGGTTAATGCAGAATTAAGGTTTATTTACAAATATACAGGAAAACACATTAGCACAGGTAGCAGGACAATGGAGGCTTGCATATTAGCGGCACAAACAGGTAACAGATTCCCTAGCAATAGCAGTAACAGCACTTTTAGATTAAAGAAACATAAACGGTGAAAGTACTAATAATGGCAAGTAACGGCACTTTCAATGGCGTAATCACCGGCTTTCCAGCACTGCGGGCAAGAAACTCTAAAGTCGTTCCGATCGATCAACCTACCGTGATCCAAGCGCGGTCTTTTTATATCTCCCCGGCCGTGACGTGCCATAGAATTTCGGAAAAACTGGATCTCACCTTTCAGCAGAAATATCGAAGATATAGCATTTTCCGGTATCTTTATGCGCAAAATCAACCAAGTTGCCAAAGAATGGTCGCCAAAGAATGCTTTAACCATCCCGTCACGTTCCATATTTCACCCCTAAAACTCTATTTCCAAAGCCTCTAAGACTAACCGAGGCAGAAAGCCTTGTACCCATCTTTGTAACAATATAGCAATTTGGGCCTGTGTATGTTTTAAATATAATAAAATTATATATTTTATTATGAGTAAATTTTATATAAAGTAATAAGTTCATAATATTGAATAATTTAAATTATTTAAAATAATGAAGCTGGAAATCAACCATTCTTGAGTGTTTCTTAAGAGAAAAAATAGATGGAAGTAGAACAATTTGGTTTCTTTGTTTTTTAAAATCAAGCATTCTTTTAGTAAATGTTTTTTGGATAGATAATTTTTCAAGATCAACGGATAGCACTTTGAAATAAGATAAAGCATGGCAATGCGATACATCTAAGAACTTGAAGTAAGAAAACATTTTGGAGACTCAGTAATCCATTATATTTTGTATATATATTAGACTATCTTAGACATGGAAACGTACTAAACGATCCAGAAGAATGATAAATTATATTCAAATGTTGAAACAGCCATGTGATAAGTATGTTTTCGTTAAAAGAAGGTTTCACTTTTAAATCCCTTATAGAGCTTATAATTTACTTTATATAACACAAGGCCTGAGAGCAATGTACAGGCAGTTTTTTAAACTGAAATAATGTTTTTTGAATAAAAGAAAGAAGGATTATACGAAACATCTTGTTTACAAGAGTTATTACACAGAAATAATAGTGTAACATTCAAATGGACATCAAGATACTTGTTTTAACCTTCTTCGACAAATATATATATTTATATTAAATTTGCATCATATAGATTATTTGAATTTAGACTTTTCAAATTTACTCCTATAAAATGGAATATTTTGAATATAAATTTTATATATTAACATTAAATATATTTTTTATATGCCTTTTTTTTACAAATTTTGTTGTTCATTGCGTGTATAAATTCGTCTTAATAGCGAAAATAATCTCTGAAGCTTTTTTGGTATTGATTCATGGAACTGAGTCAAAGAATATAGTTGGAGGAGATGATCAATTTCTTCGATGCAATTATTGAATTTAATAAAATGTTGCAAGCGAGCTTTTCATTTGAGAAGAAATTTAAAATATTCGAAAGTCACTTTGTCCACCTTCTAATGCAGAACATATAACACACTTGAGCCATCTAACATCTTAACCCTTGCCAGATAGCGTAAGTTTGCATCAAGTTGATTTTGACTTGATATCACCCTTATCATGGAAAATTTGACTCGTCAAGCTTAGAAGCGAACTTGTAGCAACTAACAATTCAAAATCCCATACCCTCGCTTGCAACATAAATATTGTTTAATAATTAACAAAACAAGCTTTCTGCAGAATACAAGATAACACGATAAAGAGATAGTATCTTTGTCTCTGTTTAAAAAAACCATCGATTTTAATAGCGTCTCCTAGAACGTCCTTCTTTTTATTAATTCAATGGAAATATTGATAATTTGTAAAAAACTAGCTTTTATAAAAAAAAAAATTTGGAAGCATGTTCCATCTTTCTACTAAATATATCACTCACTTGCTTTAAGAAAACTATATCGCCTTTTTCTTAATGTGAAATTTTAACGTTTATAAGCAAAATTAAATCTAAAACAGTCAATGTTTGTTGAAATAAATAATAACTTACATTTGTCCCATTTAAAGTAAATTACTTTTGAACTCTAGTTTCATTTATTCTACTAACAAAACTTAGTTATTAGCGAATATCGCTCTCTCTTTGACTACAAACCATATTCTCATCTCAAAATTAATGAAATCAAAGTAGTTTTAAAGTAAATTGTATGAATCAGATCAGACTGACCATTGGCAAGAATCTATCTTCTCACTCTCAGGTTTATCTGGCCTTTTGGAAAAAAAGGGTGTATACCGGCTCAAAAGTCTTGGGAAATGCTTATTGATGAGACAGATTCGCGGTAATGTTTACATCTAGGAGGATGCAGGAGGTCATTTGGACAGGAAAGCCAGCATTTCTAAATACCTTGAAAATACAAATAATGAATACAAAAGAAAAGAAATTCATTTATTGGATACATTCAGGCCACAGAGGTATAATTTCTGACTATGACCCTCAGACAGAAAATTTATCCATATTAGAACTCCGGTAAAGCAAGTGGTCTTTGAAAATTACGCCATTCTGATTTCTTTTCCGTTTCTTCCATTTTAATTGTTTTTTCTTTTATATTCTAATTACTTTCTTTATGTGTTTTAATTATTTTTTAATTATTGGGCACGATTTTTTATATTGTTTAATTCAGATTCTGATTTGTTGGTTAATTGTAGGACATTTTTTTTTTTTTTTTTTTTGTTGATGCAATCCACTGGATGCTATTGCGTTAGGCGCGCAAAAGGGTGTATTATTTATCATGTTGTTTTACTATTCTACTTTCTTCTGTATTTTTTCTTTTGTATTCTATTATGTGTATTTGTATTTTATTGGAAGTTGCTGCATATGGTTCAGTCTAATGCAAAAGAAGTTTAATTAGTCTTTTAATATCTTCTGTTAATCTGTTATTTGTAACTTTTTTGGAAATACAAGCATTCATCAATTTTCTTCAATCTAATGCGCTCTCTGAAGAGATTTATATAGAATTATTTTATTAATATTTTATATTCGGTACACTAGTGCAAAATGTTCCCTATTAAAGTAAATGTGATTTCTTGCGTGTTTTGTTGAAAAGGAGGACCCCGCGCCTGCAGTCCCGATGAGGAGTCCTCAAGTAAATTAAAGACGCGTCCTCTTAGAGTTAAGCTTATATGTTTAAAACTGGCATAATTCGATGAGCAGGTGGAGCGCAGGCAAAATTATTTAAGGCATTGATCACAGATTGAAGATAAAAAATATTTAATTGAGTGCACGAGTTATATAAATTTACAATCAATCAAATATTTAACAGTCTCAAAGAGAAACTGATTTTTTTGCTGTTAACTTATTTTTTCCTGTGCATTTTTCTTCTGTGTGAAATTCGTTCTAGTTAATTATCAAGATACAAAATCGTAATATAAATTTAGTTAATTTTGTTATCTCAGAGTCTTGGTAATATATAATCCGAAACATTTTAAACTTCGCATAGAATTTAATTCAATTTTACATTTGTATTATGAGAGGAAACTCATTAAATGCCGTCATAAGTAAGTACAAGAAGAAAATAGATGCATAGGCTTCATAGCAATCATTTAAATTTAATTAAGAATTTATCACAATTTATGAATAATTCACGAAGACTTTAGTTTCAGAAATAATAGGATAAATAAGGATAGGATATAAGGATAGAAAATGGGATAAAATAATATAATTCCTAATAGGGAAACTAAATGCACTTTTTTTTACTCCATAAACACAGACTCTTTATTTACACACCACCGCAAGGAAAGTCGGTGTCTTTTCGATAAATCCTACACAGATGGTTTCATCATTCATTCAAACTCTCGATTTTTCGTCCTACTCGTCAACAAATTAATATCTTCACTTTGGTAAGCCCTTTCTTTTACGTTAAGACATTTCCTCCTTCCGTTTCGCATTCAAATCGCATTTAGGAGACCACTTTACAGAAAATAAAGGGATACTTTTTGCCACCGCCCTAACACTTACGTTTATTCAAGTATGTAGAGGCAGCCATGTTGGGGAAAAGAGGAAAAATTAGTCTAAGTCATTCCAGTTAAGTCCAAAGCACTTACTTCCTGTGTAATTACATTTTCCATTTCTGTTGGCCTTCCCCCAACGTATTAAATAAAATTATTAATATCACCTTGCAGTTTTATGTTCTTCAGTAGTGGAGCCATTCAAATTCTTTTTATTATTTCCTAGTAGAGTTAGTTATTCTTGTCTAGTTCTTTTCAAAGCACCTCAGATTTTATTCGGCGGTAGAGATAATTAGACTTCCATAGAGATTCCGCATAAACAAAGGTTTTCCTGCTTGAACAGACTACAGGTTGAAGGTAAAAAAACTACGTCGGAAATAATCATGAAAGATAATTAGATGTCATTTTTCTGCAAATAATAAGATACTCCTTATAAGAAAAATGTAATTTCATGTGATTTGCTTTTTTCAGACGAATAGCTCTTTTGTGTTTGCTCAAAATCATTTTGAGCCTTATCAAGCTAACATAGATTGAGTTTAATGAAAGGAAATATAATAGAATTTTATATTTTATTTATTTTATTGGGGATGCAAGAAAATGGAATTTCATGAAGAAAGCTGCCTTAAACCAGTTTTGGGAAGAATATGATTAATATGTCATGTTTCAAATCATTTCATAACACATACACACGTGTTAGAAACAGGTTATTAATTGATTGAAAAAAATTATTAAAATGTATGGAGCATTTATATTTTTAATTATGAAACGTCAATTCATTGGGGAAAGAAATACATTAATATACACTAGATGGATTCAGCATAGGCATCTGATCCATTACCTCGTACTATGATTTTCTGACGCTACCTGGCGACAAACTGTCGATTCAGCGCTCCAAGAAAATTCGCCCAAGACGAAAAAAAGGCATCAAATGGTGTACATATGAAAAGTAGCCAATGCATTATATTTCACAATTGTTACAGTCCTTGATGTTCATAGTAAGATTCGTGTTCATTAGTAAGATCCATGATGTTCATTAGTAGATCCATGATGTTCCACATTAGTAAGATCCGCCAGTGTTCACATTAAAGTAAGATCCATGATATTCCACCTCAATTTTACAGATTGACACACGATTTTATCTTCCTTTGATTTAAACTATTTTTGACGTTTATCTAAACTTTATCTGGCTCGCCTAAGCCCATCTGCTTCATTTTATAACTGATATCTTTTGATCATTTTGTCAAAAGTTTCATTACATTGAAATATTGTAGGATTCTTCGTCTTAAATTCATCTTTTCGCAAGAAAATATAAATTTTACACCAGGACGAATATAGTAACAAGCTGCGACTATAAGTTGGAGGCCTAACATGGAGGAGACTACCGATTTTGACATAAACAAATTGATCTGTTTATCAGCAGAAGATAAGTCGCCTCTTTTCATGCCACGTTTCTTAGCATATATATAGATATATTGGAAGATTTCACGTGATATTTATTCTACAAAAAAGATTCCTTTTGTCTTTTTACATAATTTGAAGGCCCGTTTCAATAATGACACATGTAGCAGAAACATCTCATTAATGAAGGTTAAAACATAATAAATAGATATTTTCTTTTTTTTAAATGCAATGTTAGATTTCCTAAAATGTATTTTACAAACAGTGTACATTTATAGGAACGATGATTTGCATCAGGAGTTGTATGAAAATCGACTGATATCAGTTAAGTAAAAGTGATTTCTTCTGGAAAGGAAACTATGAAAGAATTTTTTTCAATTATTTTGTCTTTTTATCGGTGTATTCTCAATCAACCAGGAAAAAACAAGTGAGAATTCCACGGCATTGTCTTAGCAATATTCTAGGGCCATTCTTTTAATCAATATATGTGTTTAGCAAAGCTTGACCAATAAATTAATAGCCAAAGGAAATACAAATCTGTTGTTCTTTCTGATGAAATCCTATTTTCCTTGGGCAAGCAGGCTTTCTCCGATCTTCCCTTTCAAAGCAAAATAAAAAATACAATAATTAAAAACCCAATTTTCATCATTGATGCTTCTACTACAGAAATTGTAAGATTCAATCAAAAAAATGTCTTAATGCAGTATTGGAGTGGAACCCTTTATTCATTTTTTTTAAATACTTTTTTCTTCTCACCCTCAGGAATTTCTTGACGTCAAACCTCCCATTCAGAAAACTATTTCTTTCTGCTTGTTAATTAATTTTTCTCTCAAACATTCAATTTCGATCTCGAGGTTATAAGTTCCATTTCATTTGGAGAAGGGGATACATATCGTTTGTTTCGCTGGTTCAATGAGCAATTGGATATTCTTCATATTCTAAATAGGGAAAACTGAATTATGAATTTGATGTACTTAATTGAATGGATAAAATAAAGTTAATTCTTCAGTATTTAGTCTTCTTTGATGTAAAGCGTATTTCATTGGAATAAAGTAATTTTTTGAGAATTAAATAGATTGAATTTAGTAAAATAAGTAAATTTTCTGCACGAGAATGAATTAATAGTCTTGGAAATATTTAAAATAGGATATCCCAAGAGAAATTATGGACGTAGATTTCAAGATAGCAAGTTATTATGAGTTTTGATATTATCAAATGATTTCAGTTTACATTTGTCATTTATGTTCTGTGACCATAAATCTTCCATTTCATCAATTTCTCTTTTAGTATGGAATGCTGTTGAAAACAATTGCATGAATTATGCAATAGAGAATATAAGTAAATTTCTGATTTCCCTATTAGAAACTCTTTAGTGTAGCCTTGTGATCAAAATTGCAAAGTTCAGTGCTTGTGCAAGAAACTGTTTATTATGAAAAAACTAATTTGGAAAGATACAAGATAAAGCATAATATACTTTCATAAGATGCTATGTCTCAACGTTTTTTTTTATGAGTATGTTTTAATCGTATATAGCTGCCAATTTATAATTAAAATCATGGTGCATGTCATCATAATCAGTGCGATTACAGATAATTTTTTAAAGAAATCAAACTGGCAAGGAGTGTTGGTTTAATTTTTTTTTTTTTTTTTTTTTTTTTTTCTTATTTAGATGAATGTCATTATTTATTGATATAAATTTCTTTTTTAAAATTAACTGCTTATAGAAAATTACAAGCCAATGCAGTAATTTTTCCTGGAAACAAGTTCTGGAGTTGATAGCAGAAATCTATAAGAGATATAAACAATCTTCTAGAGCACTTCTAGGCGTTACCACTAAATAAAAATATTAACCAGCTTTTTTAAAAATAAATTGCAATCACTTGACATTTTGATTCTTCTCATTTATATAACCTGAGAATGCAATGGAAATAAATCAAGCTTCAAAGTATTTCCTTTTTTAGATGTTGTTTTCTAAAGTTCCATACAATTAATTTTATAAATTTTTTTTCAACTTGACTATCCTGTCCTCAAATCTTGAGATCGATTTCATGCCTACTTCAATGGAGCTACAGCTTTTGAACATTCGCACGATTGGTGGGTTTCCTCTGACAATGCAAAATTTGCAATCATAACTATTTTAAACCTAATAATTATATTAAAATTTCGGCATTTTGGGCGATAAAGTTTGGAAGGTGGTAAACGCCCCACGTGCGTGAGGTTGTAACAACACCACAGAAACTAACAGAGAATACATACTAACTTCCGGTGCTGCACCGATGAATGACGTAATAGCTCGTGTTCTACGCGCCTTGAGTTTTACTTTCTATTAGAATTCGCCACCAACCAGCCAGTAGATTGTTTTTCCTTCTTGAATGTTTTGTAAGGTTATGGCGTAATATATTGCAGTTTATACTTCAGAGAAAATTATTATCCATAATATCATTTAAAAATATGATATTGTATATATGTATATAATAATTTTAATATGTAATGATGAACTTTTACACTGGATAATTCAATAATTGAATTTAGTTTACTATTACCTAACATATCTCCACATTTGTTTTTCGTTTACAGTTCTGTAGATAATGAACTTCAAGTGGGTGTCCTCCATATAGGAGACCATGTGATTCAAATTTCAGGACAAAATTGGTAGGTTATATTTACATTGTACATCACTTTCTTCCAAAAATTTACGAAACTCAAAAGTTTCTGTAAGAAAATTGGGGGGAAAAATGTTGTAAAGTAATTAATTCAGGGGTATCACCTGGATCCAAATTCACTTTAGGGGGTTGAAATGAATTGAACTGAATTTTTGCATTGTTTGCAATATTACAATAAACATCTTTTTGGAAAAATTAAATTACACCTCTGTAGCAATAACGCGTCCAATTTTACATCTCGACCAGGAATGTGAAATGAGTTGAATGGAGAAGAATAAAGTATTTTTAGGTGGAAAAAGAAAAAAAAATAGACAGTATATGATATCCACATGAGAACATTGTTGTGAAAATAATGGAACTTCAATTTATTTCTTCTACAACACAGATTTTCAGTATTGATGTGTAACAATAATTATCTTGTTTTTATGTTATACTGTATACCAAGTTACTAGACACTGCATGTACCAAAGCCGACCCTCTTTACTGTTTATAAATGGATTTCGTCTGATAGCCCTTGAGACAAAACTGCTTTGTCCTAAAAGAAATTACTCCAGGTAAACATTTTACTTGTTTTTATACGTTTCTTCATAGTACAAACAGGAGAAACAGGAAACATACAAACAGAAGAAACATATGTGAGATTCTTGCCATTAACAAGCTTACTGCGCAAGAATAGTTAGGGTAAACAATTTGGGTGGTTAGCAAACCACAAGAAATGAAAAAACTGAGACATAAATCCTTTGTTGTTTCTGAATAAATCCGAGTCTTTTCCTTAGAGTTTTCGAAGAAAAACAGAAATTAAACAAAACAGAAATTTCGATGAATAAATAATTCTTCTTTCAGATTGTTTCAATCAAAAAAGTCTTAACGCATCAAAAGCAAAAAAACTTTAACACCATTGTTTCGAAATATTCTTTTCATCGTGAGACTCTCCAGGCTTTCAACTTGATCGGAAAATGATTCTTTTCCTTTGTTAATTTATTTTTTCAAATAAAAAAATTATATTGATGACTATTCTATTGATAAAATTCTATGTGATTATGACCGTGTAATAAGTGCCATTGCACAGATAGGAAACATTTCGTTATTTCTCTGCTCCATCGAAGAGCCAATGTATGTATTTCATATTCAAAATAAAATAACTGAGTTATTAATTTGAAATTTTCAAGTGAATAATATGAAATGGAAACCTCTATTAACTTGGCTTCTGAGATGGAAAAAATTAAAAATATTTCATTCGAGTAAATGGATATCTTGGAAAAAGTAATTTGATTTTTAAGCAATACGGATAAACTTTCCAATTCAAAGGAGATATTTCTGTTTTTAAAAAAAATTGAAAACTAACAGTGAAAGATTCGGAAATAAAACCAAATGTAATAAAATGATATCTGATAAATCTTTTTATAGACTTTTATTTCAGTTTCTCGATGAAAGTGCTCTTTTTGTTTTAGATTTAGAATGCTGTAGCTCTTGGGTTTCTAAAGTTTTGTGTCGACGACAGCTTCAAATCAACAATAGACTCTCTAATATCTTGGAGGATTTTATCAGGAACCATCGCCAAAAACTTGGAAATGACAATGTTGGATACCATTTACGACACAGCTTCTGTTTTAAATTCAATAAGATCGTCAATAAAAAAATGACGGGAGGCTGTCTTTTAAAACCGCTGATGTTAAAGGCGTAGGAATACTTTACTCACATGATTCTTTTGTTTCTCGTAAATTTTTAAGTTTAAGCAATTTTTTTGTAACTTCTGTCTTTGCCCTTTACCTCTGAAATATGACATTAGTTATGTTTTTATCGTATGTAGTTACCGAGATATAGAAGATCGCATCACCAATTCAGGCATATTCTTGTCCAACTTTACGATCCAATAGTCGCTGAACTACAATTCCCACTTTCAATTTTTTTTAAACTTCTGTTTTTACCCTTTATGTCTAAAATAAGACATTAGTTATAGTTTTAACATATGTAGTAGATATATAGGATCTCCCATGTCAAGTTTTGTGGCGTGCGAATCAAATTCCTTCCTGAGACCCCAATGGGAGGAACGTAATCCGTAAGTTTTTGTCTCAAATTATTACCGGCGATTGATGCGGAATATCTTGATTTCGAGGTAGGCGAGGTGTGAAACAGTGCACACAGTCTTGAATACTTTACAAGGTGTAGATGGATGCAAAAACGTTGTTGAGCAATGTGTGATTGGCTAAATGAAGACAATAATTTAGCTGGACATGACGCATGGTATAACGCCGAATTTGTATAGTGTGTTACCATAACCCAAATTGAACCAACCTCCACAGAAGAAGAAGAGGACATTATGCAGAAGCGGTGTGAAAGCCAAGCAGATAGTAGTAACTGTGTTGAAAAATTAGCCTTGATAATTTGCGCAGCATCATTCAAGGAAAGGCTATTGAAAAGACGCAGCAGACGAGTTTGGTGCCTTATTTCAAGGATTAATAAATTAGGATAAGGCTAATTTTTAAAATATTGTACCTACTCTTTCAATAATATATAACGGTTAATTCTGAATTTTTGTTATCCGATATTACATATTTCACATTCATTCTTGATAATCACAATTTTACTGTATTCTTTTTCTCATGCGTGTAAAGAGTAATGCCTGCTAGAATAATATACGCCAGCATGTTCAAAGATTAACATCAATCAAAATCATTCAAACATTGTAGAATTACTATACGTTTCTCGCTGAAATATATAGCTATTCTACGACGTATTATCTGTTCTTTTAATGTCTACTCCCTAGTCTACTGCGTATGATGAGGTGGTATTGAATTCAGAAAATCTTTCAATTACTTTCAAAAAGTAAAAATGCATTACCTTATTCAATTAAGAATTATGAGCATACATTTCCCCACATTTTTCTGTTTGTTAAATGGTAAGAACTTTATGGAAATTGAAAGAAAAATGTGTTGTAATTTTTCGAATAATTTGTCAACCGCTGTCTGATGAAATTAATATTTCAATAATGTTTAACTGCAATAATTTTTCGTTGAAAATAGTTCCTCGGGATTAGAAAAAATAAAAGACAAGTCCTCCAATAAAATAAGCGCATTTATTAACATGAAAAACAATTTTCATAAATGGGAGAAGAGAAAAAAATTCTATGAATATCTAAGAAGAAAAAATTACAATAAATATGATTTCCGACTGATATCCCTTAACGCAAAAGCACTTCCTTGTTCGAAAGCAAATAATTCCCTTTTTTTCTAAAAAAATTCATTTACTGTGTAGGACAAACCAAAAAAAAGTGCAAATATCTCTGGCAGTAGAAAGTCTGTAAGTGCTAAGATCGTTTTTCTGATCAATATGTGATTTTAGTAAAACCACGAGGCACAATAGGAGCAGAAGAAATCCAACTTCGTTAATATTTCTTATCAAATCCTATTTTTTATATGAGAACTTTATGCAGTTTTCTATATGCTAATATAAAAAATGAATAATTACTTTTTCTATTTTATGTTTTTAATTCCAGTAAGACTCCACAATAAAAAAATCAATGTAAGCAAATGAATGTGGATCCTCTAGGATAGGACATTCAACATGCTAATCTTATTTTGTTAAGAAGCACCATTTATTTTATCGTCTGAGGTTTTATAATATTATTTTATTGCCATTTATAAATTTAAAAAAACAAATTCTTAAAATGATATCACAATAATACAAAATCTTTTCATTAAACACACAAGCAACCCTTGAAAATGAAACGCTTTTGAAATGTAAATTACTAAATTTTAAAATCTAAGGTCATACTGTGGAAACCGACTATACATTTAAAGAGGCTACTGAGAATTTCAATTGCGAATGGTTGGTAAAAATCTATTACACCAGCCATTACATATTCAATTTTAATTTTAATTATTTCAAAAATTAAATTTCTTTAATTTTATTATTTTTTCAAAATTTATTAATATTAAAGAATAATTGAACGGAAATAATGTTGGTATCAGTGAAAAGATAATTTTAATTTAATTTTAAAGCGTTGTAAAAATGGCTTTTCTGTGATAATATTGCCCGAAGTCATTAAGAAGAAACTTAAAAATTTCGATTATCCAACAGTCTGCAGACCGTTTTGAACGATTTTCCCATCACGCTTCAAGCAATTTACAGTAAATATACCAGCCTTAAAAAATTAACATGCTAAAGCAAACATTAATCCTGGAAAGGTAAATTAAAAAAATGTTCCAAGTCAATTTCTTTCGAATTTTTTAGTTCTTTTACCTAGCTAATTAATTTTTTCATTCAGATTCGATTTCAGTCAGATTGAATTAAATAGTCCTCTTGCAGAAGACAAGATATCTTTGGCAATTTCTTCGCTTCCGTGACGATATATTCGATATCCTTCATATGTAAAATGGGAAAAAATTAATTATTAATTTCATATTGTGAAATGAATGAGTATAGTTTGAAATAACTTCAGTCATGAATTCTTTTTCAAAATAAAAAGTGGATTTCATTCGTGTAATGAGATGTTTTGGGCAAAGGAATTCAAATGTTCAATAAAAGAATAAAAGGAATACATTTTCTCTTAAAAAGATTTTTGTACTTTGACTGAAAAAAAAATCTGTTATTCCGATGAAGCTAAGATAGCACTGAAGATGATAGATTACCATACAATAAAAATATTTTCGCGTACATTAAAATTCCAGTTTTAATTGGTCACTTTGTTTAGCGTCGAAATTCTAAAGTTGTTGGGTGCTACAAAGGTATTCAATTTATATTTTCAACCTGAGAGAATTAACTAGAGCAATTAATTTTTAGAAGGCCTTATCTTTCATCAAACAATAGAATAAAATACGGAAGATAATAGGAAACAGCAAACTAAAACATTTTATTTACGAATATGAACTAATAGTTTTAAGATCAATGCACGGAAGAGAAAAACTACATTGTGACAATGCACGTGCAGTGACAAATCTAAGTCAAATTTTTTTATAAAATCTAAATTTATTGGCAAGGTGTTTTTCATCATCATCATCATTATCATAAGAGTAGCAGACTTGGAGTCTGTCACCACAGTATTTCCCCTCCAAGTACCGGATGAATGAGTATCAATGTATACGGAAGCGAACCCTTCGACCCGATTTGGTAGTTACTGGAGGTCGATGTTCTTTGGTAGTAGGGAAACTTTGGGAATATACGTAAGAAATACAAAAAAAAATCTCCAGGAAGCACGACTGATATTCCTTCACACAAATATCTGTAGCATTCTTTTTCAGAAGGATATTATCGAAGCTTTAAAACATCATCGAAAATTAAGCTCATAAAAGTATATAGAAACTACTTATATACACAGTCCAGTCACATTAATGTGACCACCACTACTTTCGACATCAATGTGAAATAACCAATCACAGAAGGCAGGTGGCAGCTCAGTGCAGTGGAGTGTATAGAAAGGATGTCCTAGGACATCCGAAAGCATTTCAATCGTTGGCGTAATGCAGAAACGTAGCGATTTATCCGACGTCCAAAAGGGCATGATTATTGACTTTCGGGCCAAGGGTGGAAGCATTTCGGAAACGGATAATTTTGTGAACTGTTCGCGTGCCGCCGTGGTAAAAGTATACCGTGCATGGCAATATGGCACTATCCAAAATCAGCGGCGTGGCACATGTGGTGCACCACGGGCTATAGATGACAGAGGCGAACGAAGGCTACAGAGATGCGTTCGGGCG
Source organism: Araneus ventricosus (assembly GCA_013235015.1). Classification (NCBI taxonomy): domain Eukaryota; kingdom Metazoa; phylum Arthropoda; class Arachnida; order Araneae; family Araneidae; genus Araneus; species Araneus ventricosus. Next base: position 102,898 of record BGPR01001086.1, on the reverse strand, counting down.
AATAGACGTGCAATTGTTGAGCAACTGACTGCCCAGATGAACCAAGGGGCTACCAAGAGTGTATCCTCAACAACGGGTCAGCGAACGTTGCTGCGCATGGGCCTCCGCAGCAGACGCCTGGTTAATGCACCTATGCTGACTGCTGTTCATCGGCGACGATGGCTGGAATTTGCACGCCAGTACCGCAACTGGACGTCCAGAGGATGAGTTTACCGTACTGCCCTGGCGAGCAAACTCACCGGATTTAAACCCAATCGAGAATCTGTGGGACCACCTCGATCGGATTGTTCCGCCATGGATCCTCAACCGCGTAATCTAGCGCAGCTGGCCACGGCACTGGAGTCAGCATGGCTCAACATCTCAGTGAACACCTTCAGAAACATAACTGACTCTCTTCCTGCACGTCTCGCAGCGGTCCGCTCTGCCAAAGGTGGTTATTCTGGCTTTTGACAGGTGGTCACATTAATGTGACTGGACTGTGTATATAGATAATTTAGTTCGAAACGTTTTGATACGGACCTGCCAACAATGGAATTTTATTAAGTTGAAAATTACGCCGGATAGTAAAAAGATGACGGAGTAAATATCGGCCTTCATTTTGAAATGCTTTGAATATATTTTAGTCGTAAACCATCCATATTCCATATCTGGAAACCTAAAATGAATCGAGAAATTAAAGAAAAGTTTTAAACATGAATTAAATTTATAGAAATAATAAATCAATGCAAGGGGGTATATAGCAGTTTTAAGAATTTTATGCGATATAATTTATTACATAAAATTTATTCAAAAAACTTCAGCTGGAAATTCATTAGTTCCCATTTGTTCTAGGAAATAAATGTTGCATTTTCACTAATCGATAGTTCTCTATAAACAATTTTTAAAAAAATTCCACTAATGCTATACAAGATAATAAAATTCCTCGAACTAAATTGCCTATCGATACAAATAGATCCAACATACTTCCTAATGCTAAATTTTACAGGAAATTCTTTCTCCAGTAGAAATTTCATGGAATTCCTCAATTTCCTCGTTTTTTCTTTCCTTTGGTCGTCGTTTATGACAAATCAGAAAGGATATATATGACTTTATTTGGGTTTGTTGTGCTTTGATTTAACACAATCGATATTTAATCAATATTTGAATCTAGAGAAGCCACAAGAGATTATAAAAGCAAACATAAAAGAAAGTAATTCGTTGTTTCTGGTTAAATCTGTAAGAAGTAAATTTTCTTTCCGTTTTCACCGAAATCGAATGATAGAGAAATCGGCGTTTTCATGGAATTCTTCAATTTCCTCCTTTTTTCTTAACTTTGGCGGTCGTTTATGACAAATCAGAAAGGATATATAGGAATTTCTTTTGGTTTGTTGTGCTTTGATTTAACACAATCGATATTTAATCAATATTTGAATGTAGAGAAGACACAATAGATTATAAAAGCAAACATAAAAGAAAGTAATTTGTGGTTTCTGTTTAAATCTATAAGAAGTAAATTTTCTTTCCGTTTTCACCGAAATCGAATGATAAAGAAATCGGCGTTTTCATGGAATTCTTCAATTTCCTCTTTTTTTCTTTCCTTTGGTGGTCGTTTATGACAAATCAGAAAGGATATATAGGAATTTCTTTGGGTTTGTTGTGCTTTGATTTAACACAATCGATATTTAATCAATATTTGAATTTAGAGAAGCCACAAGAGATTATAAAAGCAAACATAAAAGGAAGTAATTTGTGGCTTCTGGTAAAATATATGAGAAGTAAATTTTCTTTCCGTTTTCACCGAAATCGAATGATAGAGAAATCGGTGTTTTGCCGAAATGATATTACTAAATCCAATCAAAAGGTCTTAAAGCATTGAAATAAAAAAAACTTAAAAACAATTTTTAGATGCTTTTATTTAACTTGACTTGTTTCATATTTGTAAATAATGGAATTTTAAAATCGAATTTTCATTTACTTTCGGATATTCCAGAATTTCCTACACTGATGTATGCTCGATGACAATGCATGTTTTAATATTTTTAGAACTTAACTATGAATTAATCTGTTCAGTTAAATAAATTTTGATTCGCACGAATGGAACCTCTTAATAGTGAACGTCAAAAAATGATTTTTAGATTCTATAATATTTATAATGATGAATTATACATTAAATACTAAAGAGTAGAGAATAATTACAATAAAAAATACTAATAGATGTGAATTAAAAGTTTGACTTGAAAAAAGCAATTTAGTACTCTAATAGTATGTCTTTAAAAATCGTTTTTATTAAATTCGTTCATAAATAATCTTTTTCTACCGTAGAGGTTCTACAGCCAATAATTTTTAATTGGGAATATTTTTTACCAAGTTAATTAATGTTTTATATCAAATGAATTAATTCCATTCTAGAGTAGTAGACTGTATTCAATAGATGGAACACCTTTCATAATATCGCTGTTTCAATAACGAAACATCGATATCCTACATACTCAGAATTTTAAAGCTAACTATTAATCTGATAGCGTGAAATGAATGAGTATGTCCTGAAACTAAATCCTCAGCTTACTCATCTTCCAACACGGAAAATTTAATTCATCCGTATAAATGGAATTCTTTGGAGAAAAATATATATATAATATGTTTTTAAATAAACTAATTTTCTTCCTCAAAAAATAGTTTTATCTACTTCAAAGAATCTAAATTACGTTATCCAGATGATATTAAATTGTATTTTACAGATTATATATCCAATCGAACTTTATATTGCTTTACCCTTTAGATGTTGTTGTTGTTACTAATCCCTCTCTGTCTAGCGGGAGCTAGACACCATCCATGAGCCCACTCACCCTCAAGAAATCGAGACAAATCAAGCAAAGGATCCGTCTCGAAAGTCTCCCTAGATAGGCGAAGACAAGAGAGGATGTGCTAACTCGCTACTCCACACTTTGCGCAGACCGGAAAAACTTTGTTACCGTGGCTGAAGGAGCAACTCCTGAGGTGACCGCTGACAAATCTGGACAGCGCCGTCTGGACCCTTTAGATTCCTTATGTATCTCCAGTTTCCTATTTTAATTAGTTATTATATTCTTGGGAAGGACGCTTTGTTCGGTTTTTAATGTAATATGAATGCGGCAACAAAATATCTTTATATTCGGTATCTACAGACAACAGAATCAAGAAAAAGAACAAAAATTTTGAATGAGGAAATTTAGAAGACGATTATGATTATTTTCTATAAATACATTAAATAAACATACCTGCACTCTCTGTTAATACAACGAACCAGCGATGGTTTACGATGGTAGACTGATATATTTGAGTACTCACAATAAAATATTGAAAGTATTTTACCTAATTTTATGGATTTAAAAAAATATCTTCTAAAATATCGTTTGTTTCCTGAGAATAGAAACATTACTGGTCGCTATTACTATTTCAGATCGTGGAGATTCCAATAAGACTATTGCTGTCCTATTTCTTAAATTTTAATAAATATCTGTGTTGTAAGAAGAAAACAATTTGCCATTTGCACTTTCTGTTAATACAAAGAACCAGTGACGGTTTACGTCTGTAGACTGATAAATTTGAGTACTCACAATAAAATATTGGAAGTATTTTATTTACTTTTATGGATCTCAAAATTCGTTCCTGAAATATCGTTTGTTTCTGGAGAATAGAAGCATTACCGGTCTCTATTATTATTTTAGATCGTGGAGATTCCAATAAGATAATTACTGCTCTATTTCTTAAATTTTAATAAATATCTGTGTTGTAAGAAGACAACAATTTGCCATTTGCACTTTCTATTAATACAAAGAACCAGTGACGGTTTACGATTGTAGACTGATAAATTTGAGTAAGCATAATAAAATATTGTACTATTTTATTTACTTTTATGGATTTGAAAAATCGTTCCTAAAATATCGCTTGTTTCTGGAGAATACAAAACATTACTGGTCGCTATTACTATTTCAGATCGTGGAGATTCCAATAAGATAATTACTGTCCTATCTCTTAAATTTTAATAAAAATATGTGTTAGAAGAAGAGAACAATTTGCCATCCACTTAGGCAAATGAGAAAGACGTCGAAATGCCATTTGCTTTCTGTCGTTAGTTAAAATAATGTTATGCAAATGAACGAGATGCCAGCATAACGTCTTTTGTCATTGGTTGAAAGATTGTTAGGAATAAAAACGTATGATGACGTCAGACTTGCTTTTATATTCATAAAATTGTTTACAATAAACTAGGTCAGCTTTCATTGTTTTTAGTTTGATTATTTTTTCTTTTTTGTCAATTTTTAACGCCTCCCCACTGGAATTCCGACGCATCATTCTAACAATGGTAAGAACAAAGAAGATATCTATATATTTAAAACAATTGGGAAAACCAAAGAACTATTAATGCAAACCCAACCACTGGATAGATGTCGACGATTTTCATTTCATATGTAGATTATAACCCTTAAATGCGTCATCAATGTTCTCTGTCTCCAACACCCTCAAATTTGTGAGATATATCTCAAAAATACGATTTCACTGTACATTCTGTATGGAGAGAAACCTAGGCAAGGCCCCTCTACCGATTTCGAAAAATTTGTATTTTATATGAAACTCATGACCCTAAATACGTCATCATGGTTGCTTCCCCCTTCCTACCGCTCTCCATTTCCGGGAGATCCCACAAAATAAAGCACTGACATAGTCCAACAGCTTCAACAACTGGTTGAAGGTTTTAAGTCGCAGCAAGATAACATGAGCCATTGCAAGTAAACTATACCGTTGAACGACATCAACGTATTTTGGAAATGTTATATTAAATTTTAAATTATTCAGAAATTTAATGAATTTTGAATTTGGCAATTTATTTTGCCACTTTGCAGACATAGGTATTGTATAGAAACCCTTAACTATACAGTAGTCCCACCAATTCTCAAAGCAAAATTTCCCGAGCGGTATATTTTGTACATCATATAATTTTAAATTTCTAGATAAAAACATTAATGGTATATAAGATTTGTTGTAAGTCAAATATAATAACCATTTGTTAAGATAACTAAAAAAACCACTTAAAAAGGCATTTACAAGAATATTACCCAATAATATATATTTGTGAAATGCATATTGAAGATTTGCAGATTTATAAATTTAATAACCGCCTTCGGCGTCCAGCTTGTTCGTCGGGAATATGATTTCAATTGAATCTTGTAGTATTTTATATTTACAAAAGTAATTTTAACCTCAGTTTGTGGTAGATATTTAAATAATGTTTTTTTTAGTTGTCTTGCAACTGTTCTGTTCATTGTCTACATAAATGTACCTAATGGAGTCAAATGACTGACCATGTCATGTAATATCTAATTGCACGTTGCCGACGCCAACATCACATTCTTATTTCTCTTGCAAATATCCATTCGATTTCAACATTAAAATGAAACACCACATTTTATGGCCAGTGGCATATTAGCTGAAATAAAACGTGCTGAAAAATAATAAAAACATAGCAACCATATTCATTCAGCTTATTGCATATATTTCTTAATATACGTAATATCTCAGAGAGCTTGCTTTACAGGTTCCATAAAAATTTTGATGAAATAAAATATGAAAGCAAAATGTATTAAGATATTACCCCAACTTTCAACAATGAAAGAGAAACACACAATCAAATATTTCTTTAAACAATGAAAACGGCTCGAATCACGTTGCAACAATGAAGAGTATTGTAAATTATGCCAAAAATATTTTTCAAAGGTTATTTAAATTAGGAAAAATTATTTTAATTGAAATCATTGAAAAGGTAATTGTCTGCACTTTCAGATGGCGTAAAAATCATTTTTATGCTGTGATATTTTCGGAAGTCATTAAGGATAAACGCCAAAATTTCGCTTAAATTTTAATTAATTGAAATTCTAATTAAAATTTCAAGACAAGGGCTCCGATGCGCATATTCTCACCCTCCAAAGTATATTTGGGTCAAATTCCGTGGTTTCAAGTCCAGTGGTCTGCCCTGTAGAGAGCCAACACACACACAGACATTCTCCTTTGTTATTACTAGAGATATACAATTATAATAAAATAACACAAGCAGAAGGCAATAGAAATATTTTTTTTAGAAATTCAACAACTTTAATCCTTCATTAAAATACAAAAAATCCGGTTCTAAAATAGTGCTTTTTCTGTGTCGCTTTCTTCAGTGTTTCTAGATACTTAACGATACATTCTCTCAAGCTCTTAGGTCCAAATGAATGAAATCAAAAACATTACCACATCACTCAGCACGAATCACCTGTAGATTTCTGTAGGAGGCTGGGATTAAAAAATTTGAAGGGCGAACTAGAATTAAAACATTGGCCACTAAAGAGCTTCAATGTTGTAAAAAATACACAAACGCGAGTTATTAAGGGATAATTTTGTGGGCAAACAACTAGTCGCCAAAGTTGGCTAGTTAACATATTTTGAAGATATGCAGTCATTTCTACTCTAATACGTTTGTTTATTTCAGAGAACATTATCTAACACTATCTCAGGCAAAACAAATGCCGTACCATTCAGAGAATTTCCACAACTATTTTTCCATTTCTTTTCTGAGAAATTAATCATTTCCCTTCTGTCTAACCGGAGGAACAACTTGTAAGAAGAGGCAAGTAGGAGGCGGTACCATATGAGGAGAAACTCGCTCTCTTAAGGAAGACAAATTATATTCTCCTCTTCTCTAAAATTCATGTACGTTGATATTTCTCGACTAATTTATTCAAGGTATCATTTGGTGCGCTCCTCTCTTGCCCCCTGAACGCGAAGAACTTCAATCCTGGAAGTCAAACTCTCTCATCTTCAATTTAATTAAGGGTTGACAATGAGTGAATTGGCCCCGGTTACCTCAAACACGTTCCAGAC
>BGPR01001086.1:84924-95333 GCA_013235015.1 Araneus ventricosus | reverse complement strand
TTTTCAATGTCTTGTGGTTTTGTTAATATCGCTAAAACTTATGTCTAGAGAGTCTCGATGGTGTAAAAAAATCATAACGCCCTCTTCCTTCCTTTCTCTGTATTAAGAACTTTTTGATTTCATGCAGATATATTTTCAGATATAAATTTCAATACTCGGAAGCTAGTTTTCTTTTCCTTTAATAGAAGGCAAAAAAAGTTTCCTCTTGTCGAAGTAAAATGAAATTTAATCAGAAACAACGAAGAATTTGTATTTGTTTTTATTTTTTCTCAAGTCTAATGGCTTTACTAAACACACAGAATTATAAAACAACAATGGTGGTATGTGTAGGTGCGACAATGCCAAAGAAATTCGTTGACATTTTCCCTGGTTGGTCATATTTGATGAATAAAAAATGAAATGGACGGAGAGATATTAATCTTGGCTAATCTCTTTTCTTCCTACGGAAGAAAGTACTTTTGCTTGAAGGTATTTCCAGTAGAAATTGTATTTTTTTATTTTCAATATTTTTTATGTTTCATCTTTGTTTTCCTTCACTATGATTATTAATACTTGCTTCAGAAGAGATGCGTCATCCTTTCTTTCAACTACTCAGCTTAATTGTCTTTGCTTCCTTCTGATTTATTCCCAAAGGAAAATTCTGTGCGAAAGGCGCTTACGAGTGCGAAATAATTAAAGTTCTTTATTTATATCAGATAATGGCAGATAAATTGTTGGGGTGAAATTACATTGCTTTTTCCTAATTATTTATTCAGTGAAACCTCTTCGAACGGCCACCCCTCTTAACGGCCAATTTTTCGTGGCACGGATTTTTCGGCCCATAGACCTAATGTAAAAATAACCCCTAGCAACGGCCACCCAACCACTCTGAACGGCCGCCGGGTGGGTTCGCCCATCCCATTTAACAAACGCATCGGTTAGAGATTTACTTTTTAAACTGAAAAAAGAACTTGAAAAAATGTTTTTTTCCAAGAAGGGTAAAAACTTAACAGTCACAAATTGTAACCTTTTTTCAAAAAATGTAAAAAATTATCTAAAGAGAAAATAGTACTTTATTTAATAAGTCTCAAATCTCATTTTAAGTAAGAAATATGTGTCGGACTTTTTTATATTATGTATTATAGCAATTATCTTGTAATTGTAACGAAAACCCTTTCAGAGCGACCACCCCCTCTGAGCGGCCAATTTTTCTCGGAACGGAGGGGTGGCTGCTCAGAGAAGTTTCACTGTATAAATTCATTCCGCTAAACTATGAATAATTTTTGAACGATATCCGCTCATAGTTCTTGGGTTTTACTAATGGAATTAAATTATAAAACTGCAATTTGAGCGCCAAAAAATAAATTTTACTGTTGTATTTTTTTTAAAAAAATGTCGCTAAAAACCAATAAAACAATAAAAATAAGAAATGAAAGCTTAAATCAATATTTTTAGACAATATATTGCCTGACAATTAAAAACTAGTTGTTCAAACTAATTGTTTTATTTTTAAGGCTCTTTAAATTGCCACTTCCGGTATCAGAATTGTCACTTTCGGTTTACTATTTATGCCATAACTTTACTTATAATTATAGTAGAAACAAAAATAAAGCATGTTTAGATATCTAAATGTATGTCCTAAAAATGAACAAATAAAACAATTTTCGAAAATTTTCAGCAAAAGGAGGAATTTAGGCTAGTCACATATCTTACTGAGAGAATTAACATGTAAAATTAACTATTAACATTAATTAAAAGCAAAAAAAAAACACATTTATATTGATTTACAACTAAATAATATCATTTTAAGGTGATTTCACATTTACTTAGATTTCAACGAAATTTCATGCTCTAAATATGTAATTAACAACTTGAAAAATTTATCAGATAGTAGTATTCTTTTTATTTTTGAGATATTTAAATTTCAAAAATTTGATAAAAGAATCTCTTTTTTTCCCTTCGAGACAGATGATTTATTTTCTATTGTCAAGTTTATTTTTGCGTCTCGATTCTCAAGCTTCTAGCCAATTTTTTTCAATAGTTCGAATAACGTTTGAGTAGATATTCATTATCCATGTTTCTTGATTGAGTTAAATAGTTATTTTGTATTTTTGAATTTGTCTGGATCATTAATTGGCAGCCGTTTTGAATGAAAGATGTTTTTCGTTCGATAAAGGAAAGCAGGCAAAAGGTTTTCTTGCCCGATTTATATTTCTATGCCAAAGATCAAAACCCTGATGTCATTGCCTGTTTCCTAAAGTGATGCGTATCTTTTACTGGTGAAAATTGATAACAGATATTTAAACGAAAGCAAAGAAAACAATAAACAAAACTGGGTTTATACAAATTTGGATTTTAGTTGGTTGAAGTCAGCGCAAACTTAGTTTTAAAAAATATTGAAACTTTGTTTCAAACGTCACAAGGTAACAAAGAGTGTTTTAGTATTCTTTTAAAAATCGAATATCGTGATTATTCTTCACATTATGCGACTGAAACTCTTAATCTAAAGGCATTCCGGAATAATGATGTTTGAGAAATTTTTCTGTCGTAAATTTTGTAACAAATATAACTCCATGAGAACATTAAGTTATCGTCTTAAAGAAAAAACGTATAGAAAATTTTAATTATTCTATACACAAAGGCATGTAAAAAATTGCATCACCCTCGTATCTATGTGAAAACTCTCAAAAATCGTTTAAACACACATTGTCTGTGATTGCATCAGCCGTGCAGTGCTATAAAAGTTCTGCGGAGAGAAATTAAATTAGAAAAAATATATTGTTTTTTTTTTTTGTAGTTCCAATTGTGAATACATTTTGTTTTTTGTTGATCATTGATATAAATCCCAATGAAATTGAAGACGAGTCTATCGTGTGGTCAGCACATCCATCGGAACATCTGAGTCCAACTCAAATTTACTTGGAAGGAGACAGCATTAACACTGGACTTATAATTTACATCGGTGGGTCGAAAACAGAGAAGGGTGTGGGAGCAGATTTATTTGTTATGACCGATCTGAACATTTCTCACAGATGTTCTACAAGGCTCTCTCTAAGGAATACAGTTTTCCAGTCAGAACTTTTAGCACTACTCAAAGCAGTGGAACACGCAGTAGCCCTCAGAACTCAACAGCTGACTATTCTAGTTGCCAACCAAGACAGCATCCAATCTGCAGCAAAACCGAAGAGCCACAATACAATTACCCTGAACAACTTTAGGTTACTCCATAGTCATTCTCACATCAGAGTGTCGTGGATCAGAGGCCGTGTAGGTTATCTTGGGAACGAAGATGCAGACAGACTGGCTAAGGAGGCATCAGAAACGGAAAAATTTTCTGAAACAACACACCAGTTATCAAACTCTTTCAATAAATCAATCCTGCGTCAGAAGATGATGGCCACCTTGCAAATGATGGAGATATTGGGAAACTCATTAATAACATCATTCCTAAAGTTAGCTTGCAACCAATCAACTGAACACGAAACGAACTTTTGTTTTTCACAAGACATGGGTCTTTCCCATCGTATCACTGTAGAATCGATGAGAAATTTCCCTGTTGACCAAACCCTCATTCTGTTCTTGTGAGAGAATTGGCACACCAATCCACTGTGTTACGGAATACCTCCTCACAGCCTAATACCGCATAACACCACTCATTCAACAGCATCAGCCAGTCTGCTTCCGCATGATATACAAAAATTCAACGTTAAGAAGATAGATCCACAATTTTCTCTACCTTCTCCCAGGTGAATTGGTAATTGTCGAGGTAATTGTTTTTACGTTCCTTTTCTCTCATCGGAGTGCAATGCTTAAAATTTCGGCAAGCCTTTTCACAAATAGGAACTTCTGTAACTGATCAACCTGCTCATGTGATCAGAAAATTTTAAAATGAGCTTAACTTCTGTTGTCCATCTTCACGTCTTCCTCATCACACCATAATCTTTCTTTAGAGATGGAAGAAATCAAGGGCAGGCTCGTTTCACCAGATCAACATCCATCATCACCTCCTCTGCCCTATTAAATGCAGAACTGCTTTTAGTCGTTCTTAATTTACAATTAAAACTGAAAATGCTGTTAAATTAATTATGTACAAGCTATAGATTTTGAGCTTATAATCATTCTGCAATTAGGGTGTTTTAAAACTGAGATGCAATGAAAAACAAACAGTGTTCTCAAAAAAACTTATACACATTAAATTTCGCTTTGTTGTGTTTGCATGCAAATCACCGAGTTTGAAATAAAAACAACAGTACTTGTATGCATGATTTGATGATACGCATAATAAAAACGATAGTACATGTACGCATGATATAATCCAAATCATTCTTTTTTATTTTCCATTTCGTAAAACGAAAAATAACGCCTCAATCATTCATATAGGCAGATGGTTTTTCCATTATAAGACGTCAATAGTTAGGTTTAGAGAATGTAGAATTAGATAAACAAACAAACGAATTAAATCGTAAACTGTTAGTCAGTTGGGAATAAACATAATCATGAGTGCAGTGAAAAAATCTTCTTCAGAAACAGACTTCGTAATGTCTCTGAGATCAATTGGAAGTCGATGGCTTGCACAAATTCAGAATTGACAGTGAGTTTTTTTGCTGTCTCGCTGTGGTTGTTGGTTCAAGAATCATTGGAGGTTACATTCCCTAGTGGATTAACTAGATTTCCCTTGCTAGTAAGAGAGTTCAATCAATGAATTCGAAAAAGTTTGAATAAGCAATATATATAAAAATAAATGATTTGGTTTCATTCTAATAGAATGTCACACTTCTTTTTGGATTCCAAAAGGATTGATGGTAGTTTTAAAACAAGTTGGTATTGATTACAGTTAAGCGAATTTTGGCTTTTGTTAAAGTTTCGTTGAGTGGAAAACGCATAGGGAATATATTACTCTACAAGTATAATTTGGAATTTTGAGAAATTTTCAAAATACCTATTTAAAGTCTTTTCTGTGATGTACGAATATTATATAAATAATTTAAACTTTTGTGTCACATATATTTCATACAGAAAACTGAATACGTAATACAAGGACAGGTAATTTTTGACTACGGGTTTAAATTTTGTTCCACATTTTGAATTGTGTATGCACAGACACAATTGGAGCTAACATGCCTAAGCATCGAATTCAAAAGAAGGACGGCCACCACGACAGCTCGGATACTGAGATTGGGATCCTAATGGCCATTACCGGTCACTACCGAACTCCTCCCGCATGAGGTAATTTCCATCATCGTAGTGGGGTAACTCAACTTACTATTTCTATACCCGCCAGGAAAGCAAGAACCCGCCTACATATCCGGCGGCTCCTCATCCACGTACTCGCAGTGCCCTCCGTAGGATTTGCTTTGTACTTGATTTGAAAATTAGAAAATGTGCTGGATTTTCCTTTAGATCGTAATTTTTTAAAACATTAATTAGTTTTTTCGGACAGAATTTAGAAAAACTACTTCATTCTGCTTTAGAAAGGATTACCCTACAATATGCCATAACATTAAATTATAATAATCTTTTTTTTAATATTTTGCGAAATTTTTAAATACTATCGGTCACATTTCATATAACATTTCAAATCCATAATTAAATAAACAGTTATGGACAAAGCGCTTAGGAAACTAAATCATCAAACTTTCAGATATGTCAAAACACGCAAACTCTTAGAAACCCAGGAGTGATAAACACATGTTACAACGTTCAAGAAGCTCCTTAACTAATTATATTACGGGAAAATGAATACATACAAAAACTTCTTATTTGGTGTTTCCTATCCTGAGCAACTATGAATTTTTCCTTCGATCATACAAAGATACAAATGTACATTACAAGTTTTCTTTTGCCACCTCTTACAGCGCTTGCACCGCTTCACTTCTTTGGAAATTGAAAATCACTGCTTCGTAAGGAAATTCTTCATCAGAGGAAAAAGTCACATGGGACGTGATCAGGGGAATAAAGCTGTTTGTGAAAATATCGAAATGTGATGCTTCGACAAGTTTTTTAAGACTATGATTGAACTGGGAACAGGAAACCTATCGTGATGGAGCACCCACGACTTGGCCAACCCCGTGACGGGAAGTCTTGAATCTTCTAGTGGCGCCATCTCGAACCTCTTACCTTGTCATTGCATTTCATCTCTAACCTTGTCAAGAGGTGTCAGGTGGAGGAGCTTCATTCTTTCATACATGATGCAAAGAAGATGCAATTGTTCTGCGCGCGCACTATTGGTCAACATATTTATATGATTGCCTGTGTCAGTTCCAGAACATCAACACAGTATAGCCATCTCACTTCAGAGAAGCATGAGTTTCTTTTACTGGGTTTACAGCAAACGGTGTCAGCCACCTCGCTTCAGCGAACCATAAACCTTTCTGGCTGGGTTCGATTTCTTCTTCCGGAAAGAACGCAACTTGTACCAGTATGCTAATCACCGGTACACATCAGTCCAGATGTACCTGCAGTCCCTTCACTCCTTGCTGGAAGTGTCCCTATTAGCATAAGATGCTGTACAATATGGCTACAATATCATCACGATATTGTACAGCATTCAGAATATCGAATACCATTGTAGAGATACCATACAATATCTTTGTGCTAACAGGGATATTTCTTCTCATCACGTTTCTGTGTGTTTACATGGTAACTTTCGATACGAGATGTATCGTCCTGATTCAAAGAAATGTTTATTGTTGAACATTTTGCCTGGAGCATCATTTGCAACTAACTGATTTGAGTGAAAGATGAGGCTGGGCATATTTTGAGGCAACCTCTAGCCCCTTGATGCTTTACGTATTTGTGCGGGTTCAAAATTGTTCTCACTAATCGGTCACATCCTAGATAGCAAAGAAGGTTGCAGAGAGGTTGCCATTTCACTTTCCATAGGCTATCCGCGAAAGCATTTCCGCGCAAACCGTTTCGGAAACCATTGCCTCAAGGTTTACGTAGGAAAGCTTTTTATGAATTACCTCACCGACAAGGTTTGCGCGACAAGTCCACGAAAGCATCTCCGCGCAAACAGTTTCGGAAACCATTCCCGCAAAAATTGTCGTAGGGAAGCTTTCTATTAACCACCTGTCCCATCGTGTGTAGCCCCGTCTGGTGTAGTGGTTATTGCATTTGCCTTCCAACTCTATGAATGCGAGATCGATCCCCGGCTCAGAGGAATGTGACGTCTGTCACAATCTGCAACGAAATACAAGGTCAATTAAAATTTAGATTAATCAAATTAATTAATATTAACCTTTGATTAATTAATTGATTAACTCTTAATTGACATTCCAGATAACTCTAAGATGGCTTTGAAGATGGGCTGAAAAAGTGGGGAGGGTTGGACCCCCTCTGTAGGAGTAGGGCTTCTGAGAGGGAAGGGGGTTCTATTTTGTCCGCCAAAGGGAGGCTCTTAACAACCTTTTGAAAGGCCTGAAACAAGCTTGAGGAAAGCCTGTAAAAGCTTGGGGAAATCTTACTAAAAACCTTACAGAAAACCTTGTTTCTTGTTGACTAGCGAACTTTTCCTCTATCTTGCCGAGAGGTTCGACCCTTGTCATGGAAACCTTTGTGACAACCCTTTACCCTTGTTGACGACAAGGTTTCCGAAACCTTTTAGACAAGCTTTCTTTGCTATCTGGGATGGTACTCTTGCTTTTTCTGTAGGAAATAGCATAATCCAATTAAATTTTGAAACTATTTAGAAAGCTCTGGGGCTTTTTGAAGATAGTAATATGTTTCCTTATAGATCGGTTGCAAGCTATGCACTAAAGAAGTTATGCACTAAAGGACGCAGTTGGTATGGAAATTGCGAGTTTATTGTTATTATTTATTTAATTTGCTGAATAACTGGACCCTCCAGTTAACTTTATTTTTCAAAGCAATCCATAATCTACAACAGCATTTCGTTCAATCCCTATTTCAGTCTCTAGTCTTCATGAAAGTAAAAATAAAAGTGTTTGCCTTTTTATAAGAATATTTCTTAGCAATAATTAAATTTTCTTTCTTTCAATCATGCACAAATTTTATTGAAATTCAATACCTCTGATGGGTATAATTATAATGTCTTATAATCTGTGCTAGATGTAGTCACTTGTCATTGATTATTGGAATTACAAACAAATATCTCTAAAACTATTAGTTGACCGGATAAAATCTCTGTTGAAATAGTAGATTTAATTCTAATCGTAGAAGTTATCAGACGTTACTAGATAAAAAAATTAATAATGACATTTAATCTGGATTCGTTCTCACTCGTTACACAGAAGAAACCTGAATTTAATATTAGTGCAAATTAAAAAACAAAACAATTAATCTAGACTAGTAGAAACGAGGAATGATGCTTCTCTTCAAATGGAAGTATCAGAAATGACGCTCAAGAACAAAATTAGAACAAGCAAAGGAAATTGAAATAAATAATTGATTTTTCACTAACAATTTCTCAGATAAAAAGGCTCTCTTCTTCAGAAGAAAATATTCCAAGATAAATATTTCCAACTTTTTTTTATTTTTTCTACACAGAAGGAACCCGAATTTAATTTTCGAACAAATTAAGGTATCCGAACATGTTCGGAGCACTTTTTTTTAAATTGTGAAATAGAAACGCCGAAATATGTTTTTTAGATTCGAATTTAATAAAGATTAATATTAGAGTATGATTTTTTGAGTATAAAGTATTATAAATTTACAAAAATCTTGAATTTCTGCTGCTTTTTAGAGGAAATTCCCAAAAACTTTAAACATGCTAGAGGTCAAACTTTTGTAATAATTCAAATAAAACTAATATTAAAATAAACTACATACTATGGACTAGTGCTTGTACTTGAATCTTAACATTCTTTGTATAAATAAAAATTTTAGAGCTAATCGAACACTCATTATAAGATTTTCAGCAAATTTTCCATGTCATTTTCCAGATAAAAGACCATAATTAAAAAATATTGTTACAATATACATTATTCTACTACATTCGCTAGAGACACATTTGAAGAAAGTGATCACAAAATTTCAGAACAATCGAAAGATAATATCTTGAGTTATCATGTTTGAAGTGTGAAAATTATACATAACATCTAGTTTTCAGAAAAATCAAATTTATTTTTTCCACGCGCTTAAATTAAGTATCCAAACTTTAAAAAAATTCCTAAAAATATACAAACATCATATTAACTTGAAAAAATGCAGTTTAAAAGAATTTTTGACAGGATTCTGTCCTTTAAATGACAATTTCCAGTTAATTAAACGCCCACTTCCGGTTTTCGGTTTGTTATAAAACAATTAATATTTCATCTAATTAACGTACCGACAAAAGTAAATATGTTTTAGAAAGGTAAATGAATGAACTATCCAAATCATCAAAAATTAAAAAATGGGAATTTTGTCCGAAAATCGACTTTTAAATGTGTTCGGATACCTTAAAAAAAACCAATTAATCTAGACTAGTAGAAACGAGGAAAGATACTACATTTCTTCAAATGGGAATATCAGTAAGGAAACTCAAGAACAAAATAAGGACAAACAAAAGAAATTGAAATAAATATTTGATTTTCGACTCATAACTCATCATCTGAAAGAACTCTCTTCTTCAGAAGGAAATTTTCCAAGATAAATATTTCCAACTTTTTTCTTTCTTTTCTTTCACCGTGCATGATTACCTAGGAAAAACATCTGCGAATTACTTTGGCATTGTTGCGTCTATAAACATGTATTAGCTTTGTTTGTTTTAATTAATATGTGTATGTATCAAAACAGCCAGACATAATAATAATACAAAAAGCAAACTGAAGTTCTTATCTGCTTCTGATTAAATTCTATTCTTTTTGTGGTAAATTTTTTCAGATTTTGATATACTGAACATTGCATGAAAAAGAGGAAGATTCACGAATAGATATTTCTCATTTTAGATAGACTCAATCAGAAATGTCTCATAACAGCGGGAGTAAAAAAATCTTTAAGGTTATATTTCTTTCAAAATACTTTTCATCCTCCAAACTTTCTAAACCTTAAGCTTTATTATAAATTTTGCTTCCCTTTGCTAATTAATTTTTTGCCAATGATTCGATTTCGCTTACTAGTAATAAGCCTCCATTCACTTGAAGGGATGCGTATAATTTTACTAAGAAAATTGAATTTATTTCTGTTACTGTCAAGTGAATTCACATCATTTGAAATAAAAGAAATGATTGCTTCAAAGAAGGGCCATCAGATATTCCTCATTCTTAAAATAAGAAAATTGAATTAATTTCTGTTATTGTCAAGTGAACTTTCATCATTTGAAATAAATGAACTGATTGCTTCAAAGAAGGGTCATCAGATATTCCTCATTCTTAAAATAAGAAAATTGAATTAATTTCTGTTATTGTCAAGTGAATTCACATCATTTGAAATAAATGAACTGATTGCTTCAAAGAAGGGTCATCAGATATTCCTCATTCTTAAAATAA
>BGPR01001086.1:12019-84824 GCA_013235015.1 Araneus ventricosus | reverse complement strand
CATCATTTGAAATAAATGAACTGATTGCTTCAAAGAAGGGTCATCAGATATTCCTCATTATTAAAATAAGAAAATTGAATTAATTTCTGTTATTGTGAAATGAATTTACATCATTTGAAATGAATGAACTAAATTCTCCTGTCGTCTCGTTTTCCATGATGAAATGTGTAATTCTTTCTAAAAAATATTATAAAAAAGATTTTTAAGGAAAGCGCATTTTTATTTATATTCTAAGAAAAATAATCTTTGAAAGTTATTTTCTGCTTTATATTTCTTCATTAATAATTTTATTCTGTAAATATTATACTAATATTTATTATAATGAATTAATATCGTATAAATTATTCTCTTTCTTACTAAGGCTGAAAATTCCTGATCTAAGATGTCTATCTGGTGTTCTTATGCATGACTATAAAGGAAATTAAGATTAGCTTCGCAATCAATGCTGGAATTCAAAGATGCAATATAAACCACTCAATAGGTTGACAACTTGCTTATAAAAACGTTTAATAATTTAAATATTTCATTTATTTATTTATTGGAAATATAATAAATTGCAAAGAATTATTCATACCCTCGAAATATAAATGATGAATCTGGCTTTTAAGATGCTTTCTTCTTTCGAAAGCATTCAATGAAGCACATGAGGTGATTTTCTTCTAGTTTTCCTCGTCTAATGCCTAAATTCACAGATAATCGGGGGGTTTTATTCACTTGACAACTTATAACTATTCGAAATTATTGATTTAATGTTCACAAGTGTTGTTTTCTGTCCTTTTATAGAGGCAGCTTTGAAGAAAAAGTTTAATGCTTGTAACAAAATGTCTTTCGATTATATGCTACACGACAAAGTACTATTTGCTTAGAAGGCTTTATGCCAAATAATTTTTGACATGTGCCACCCAAAGTGATGAGTTAAACATACCCTGTTCATGATCTGAAAGCGAAATATTTCGGCTCTTTTTAGCACCTGTCAATTGCTAATTAGTATTTTGAAAACGTTAGTTCTTTATGTTATACAACAAACAATACAGGGTATATCATATTGATCGCTATATGAATGCTAGTGTGTAAGTAATGTCACTAAATATTAAAGACTTTTATCTAACTGTGCATATACTGGTAAGACGATGCATATTGTAACGAAAGTCTTTCTGTGGGTGTATGGTGTAAACAGTCCAACACGCCGGATAATGGAGAATTAAGGTTTATTTAAAAATATGCAGGAAAACACGTAGCGCAGGTACAGGAAACAATAGTTCTTGCACAGATCAGCAATGTAAACAAACAACAATTCACAGGTAATAACAGTTCAGCACTTTGATATTTAGCTACACAAACAATCAGAGAATAACTAATAACGACAATAACAGCATTTTCAATAGCTCTCAGCTCACCAGCTTACTAGCTCGCACAGCTGGTGGAACTCCAAAGACGTTCGCGCTCCAAAGCGATCCCAGTCGATCAACACACCCCCGTCATCCAAGCGCTCTCCTTATATAGTCTCCCGCGGCAGGCCGTGACGTCACATAGAATCTTCTAGTACATTCAAGAGTATCTCCTCTGCAAAGAGATAACGAGAAGATTCCAGCACCTTTGAGTTCCCATAATTCGTTGACAAAGTCGCCAAAATGGTCGCCAAGTTTGTCGCCAAGGTCAGGGGTCCAGACGTGGCTGCTGTCGGTCATCTCATATTTACCCCTGTAAAACTCTCTACCCAACCATAAGACTCACATTGCTGGGAAGCGACTTTCCATGTTTGTAACAATATATTGGAATCATGATACTTTAACGTTTAATCCCTAGTTAGCACTACTTACATTCCTTTGATAATAATAATTTCATTTGCTCTAAAGAATGTTTTCGATGTGTAATCAATAAATTTTTTTATTTATGCATATTGCAATTAATTATATTTTTAAATTTGCAATAAATTAACTCCCAATCTCTCAAGAGCATAAATGAGTTCGGTTTATGACACAGAGCACAACCGTTTGGGGAATAATTTTCCATTTTAACGATTTTAAACCATGTTTTTGGGAGATGTTTGTTTTTCACAAGTGTAGTAGTGAAAATAAAGCGTTATTAAACTTTTAGAAGTAATTTATTTTAATAATAGTTCACAGGGGAGAAGATGGTATGCTTAATATTATAACCTCTATCTAAATTTGATTTGCTTTGCCTAACTTAAATTTGCTGTTCATTGTAAAAAATGAAAATATCATGATTCACGTCGCTGAGAGTTTTCGCTTTAAGTCTGGTTATATGTTTATAATAACAAAATGTTTTTAAATATATTCCTGAAGGATGTTAGCCATCAAATAGATGCGAAATCCATAATTAAGTATTTAATATTTTAAAGTAACGAATTTAGCAAAACTATAAATAATAAATTATCCTCCTACCGGCGCAAACGTATTTTTCTTCTTTTCATTTTCAGTTCAAACTCAGATGACCCGTATTTATATGTATATTTTATGAAACAACCATGGATAAAGTATTTTTAAGATTTCAGAGATATAATTAAATACAAGAAAGATCGATTTATTTACTTTAAAAGCTAAACTATCAAAATAATTGGGCGCTCGGAGGGTTAATTAAAAATGGTGTCTAAGATTTACTACCGAATTTAGATTCAATATAATATGCAATCGTATATTTCTTCGGATAAAGAGGGGGAAAATGAATGCATAGATTACGATAAACTTAATGGCGATTTGCAGAACAGGATGAAGGAGTTAGAAGTTACAATTTCGATCCGTTTTCTTCGCATGTTTTGACGTATATTACATATAAATAACTATCTAAATATAGATTTTTGGTTTTCCGTACAGAAGAATCTATACTTATAAAAGACAATGTTTGGGTGCGTGTGTGCGTGCGATGTCCAGACGAATCTGTAGCACTTACAGCCATGAAATTTGGCACACAGGTAGTCGTAATGGTGACTGAATTCACGTCGAAGCCGAAATTCTAAAATTTAATATAGAAAACTTTTTTAATATTTTGTTTTGTTTTGGGTCTTTTTCGCACTCATTTCTCAATAGTTTGGCTTCGAATAATTGTACGAAGAAACAGTTACACCATCGGAAAGAATAAACAATTTTCGTTCTAATGTAGTTTAGTTCGTTCGTCTAACATAATTTACTGAATTTTGAGAAATTGTTGAAAAAATAGTCACTTGTATAGTGTTTTTTAATAAGGATTTCCTCAAATTCTAGCATCTGACGCTCTAGCATCTCTATAATTTTCATTTTTTCATCTTATAACTGGAACGGTTCTGTAGGATTTAAAACAAGAACGGTTAAAATATCATTTTTCGTTTCTTTTAAATTAATTTTTCCCTGATCAATTCAAACAATTTTTTTTTGCTAGATATATCTAACAGAGACCTCCGGATGATCCCATAATGCATTGTTGCAAATTCATTGGCTGGTGCGTGACCTTCCTTGCGGCAGGTGTCGTCATATGCTTTCATTCCCAGCGTGCATTTCTACATTCCGATTCCTTCCGGCAGGTGACGTCATTACATTCGCGTCATTGTCGCGAGGAAAAAAAAGCCGGCAAACTCAATAATATGTACATTTCTGCTTTGATAATTGTCATCATCGCAAAGAAAAAGAAGCGGGAAAATCAGTAATGTGTATATTTTATTTTAAAAACTTTTTCGTGTCATTGTGGGCATTTTCCCCCCATTGTTTTGAAGTTTGATTCCACGGGCAACGCCGTGCGCGTACTGCTAATTTTAAATAAAGGAACACAGCAGCATATCCAGTTGTACAATTATTATAACTTTTGCTTCAGGAAGCTTCAACAATTTTCTAAGATAGAATTATTCGTAGGATGAGCTCCTAAAAATAAAGGAAACAAGTATTTAAAAAATAAGAAAACTCTGAAAACATTCTTCATGCGCTTGTGTAAGATTATAAATATTAAATACGCTGGAATTAAAGAGACGTCATGATATGAAACGCAATCTTTATAAATGAGGTTTCCTAGCAAAAATGAAGGCAAATGTATAAGACTAAAAATAGTCCTTTCGCCCTGACGTAGCGAAAAGCTGACAGATGATTAATAAGATATCTAAAATGGTGTGGGACATAATATACTGCGTTCATCTAGATGAATACTCTTTGAAAGAAAGATTGCAAACGGATGCAGGAGATTTAATGCACGACATATGATACATAGTTGCCTCCATTTTTTCAGAGCAGAATATTTTATGATTGTCGCACGAAATGGGTGAATTATCATAAAATTCGAAAGTAGAATATATAGGTTAAAATAGAAAATTAAAAAATGTTAAAAACAATAGAAAATTTAAAAAATGTTAAAAATAATAGAAAATTAATTTTTTTAAAGCAATAGAAAATTAAAAAAGTGTTAAAAACAATAGAAAATTAAAAAATGTTAAAATTAATAGAAAATTAAAAAATTTTAAAAACAATAGAAAATTGAAAAATGTTAAAAACAATAGAAAATTAAAAAATAAAAAATAGTAATTAAAAAAATATGAAACTGAAGAAGTAATCAACGATGATAACAATACACGTTTTTTCGCGCCAAACGCAGCAGCATCCAGTGATTGCATCATGCATTTTAGTACAACTAACCAACTCGTCACTAAAGAATTAAATAACAAAAATTCGCCAATAATAAAATAGCCAAAACACATAAAAGAAAAAACTAGAAAACAAAAGAAAAAACAATCAAAATGGAAAAATAGGAGGAGAACCCCAATGGAATTTATCAAAGAGCCACCCACCATAGGAGTTCTAATTTGGAATTTTAAGTTTTCTGTTGAGGGCAAGACTTACAAAGTCAAAAAATATACCCTCTGTGGCTCTGAATCTGACCAATTGAAATATAAGAAAATAATCTCTTTGAGAAAAATAAAAAGAAGGAAAGAAACAAGCATAATAAAAACCTTTAAAAACATATCCAGTAGAAAACTTGAGAATGTAAAAAAATAATTCATCCTCAGCCGAGGTAGATGCAGGTTTAATAATCTGTTAAATTTCACTAATTGTAACTGATAGATAGGATACATCATAATTACAAGCAAATACGCAATTTGGATTCTATTCCACTTCAGATGCTGCTACAGAAAATGATTATGCATTATTTCTGTAAACGTTATATGTAAAAAAATTCTAACACTGTATTTATTTGGATTCATTATAGCATTGTGTTTTGTAGAAGATTATAATTGCTTCAGTTTTGCGTAACAAACTACACGTACTTGGGTACAGGCTACAGTAGTGAAGCTGCCTAAATTATTGCTGTTTCTTGATTACAGGTTTAATACAGTATTCAACTAGAAGTAGGAAAAGTAAAGGATATGGTAGAGATTCCGTTACTTGGCAAGTGGCCACTTTGAAGACCAGCTGGTGCTAAATTTCTAACAGCCTTCCATGTGCCGATAACCAAAATCAACTGCTAGCACAAATTTTACGACATATCGCGTATCGTATTACATAAATATATCGTGCTGTTTTACAACAAGTAATATAAAAAAAAAATTAAAAGTCAATTCCTACTTAGGTCAGCGATCTACACGCTTCGTCACTGTCGGTATTTATTCCTAAATTTATATCCTGCTAAATATCTTATATAAGAGAAATTTTTTCTCCCATATAGAACTAAAATTAATTAATTTAATTTAATTAATGAATTAATATTTGAAAAACTGTATTAACATCACGTGTCATCCACTACAAGTTTAAAAAAATGTATTTGAACTTGAGTGGATGAATAAAAAGTATTTTATTAACGAATGAAAATTTGAACAAGATATATAAATAAATATATATAAGGAGAGTGTGAACTAATAGTAGGAATTGAAAAATAAATACAGCTTTTATTTATGTTATCTGTATTTATTAGTTTAATAGTAAATAAAGATTTTGTAAATAAAAATTGCACTTAAATTTATAAAAGAACGATATAAATATGTAATATTATGCACAATACAAGTAACTCTTGAAAGCGCGCGCCCGCTGGAAGGTTAAAGTAAATTTCTTTTGTCGTAATCCACTAGATCAATTTTATGCTGAGTTTAACACTTGTGAAAGCACCACATACTATCTGTTTTAGGCTTAATATCTTTTATTCACCCGCAAAGATATAATTGTAAGTTATTGGATTTTTAGTGTAGAATAAAAAGGCAGGTAATCGACTAAAATATATATTCTAAGACAATATACACATTATTTACATATCCTTGGACTATATACATAGATTGTGAAGAAAATAGATTCATCTTGAACCAAACAACAGACTAGGACGCCAGAGCCCAGGGTTGCCAGACCCAAATAGCAAAATAAGGCCAAACCTTCTTAAAAATAAGGCCAAACCTTCATAAAAATAAGGCCAAAAAAGGCCAAATTTGACAAATTGACTGAAAACATCATTTGATATTAGAAAAAAAGGCTATCCTTCATGAAAACGAGCCCTACTTGATAGGCATATGTTCAATGCTCCATCATTGAACTAAAATTTAAGTGAAAGAAATTTAAAACATCCTCGTTCTATTCAGGAGCTATTTCGTTTGACAGCTCATTATATATCAATTGAAAAGTGTAATATCAAAAATTTATTATAAAACAATAGAATAAGTGATTAAAAATTGTTCGAAAAGTCATTCACGAAAATAAAGCCAAAAATGAATTTAAGGCCAAATTAAAAGTCCTAAGGCCAAGGACATTCCTGCCAGAGCCCCCTCTGTCCTTTTTTTGTCGCTTCCGTTCCTCCGAAAATCAAGTGACCTGCCGTTTATGGACGAGCCTATATATCTCGCCGCTAGGGGGATCACAGGATCCTCACAGCTGGTTCACTGGGATTATTGTGTGTGGCAAATTTCGATGAAATCTTATAAGAATAGCTTGGTCTGACTGGTACAACATGGTATATTTGAAATTTTGATAGACAAGTAATTTGTACTATTTTAGAAGAATTACACCTATCCTGCTCATAATGCTATGCACTTGCAAGTTCTCGCTATCTGTTATCTCACATAAGATTTCGGAGGTCGAGATAGCCTAAGGGTAAGTTGCCGGTATCGGAGCAGCTGGGGCTCTAGGCTCGAAACCCGATACTAATGAAGATCTGCTATGTATTGTGCCTGTTGCGCGCTAAATCATACGTAAGATGTCAACCGTCCTCCCGCTGGTGTATTGCGGCAGTTTGGAAAGAGGGTGCCAGTTCAGGTGTAGTCCTCGTCATCTGACCCCTGTTCAAAATTAGAAGTTCCGTCCCAAAATAACCTTCGTGTTGCTTCAAAACTGGACGTTAATATAACCAAATTAAACTAAACTCACATAAAATTTGACTTTAATCTCAAACAGGAATTAATTAAACTTCAAATAACTTGCTTTCTGATGTAACGGAAACCTCAGAAAGAAATTATTCAAATATATAAATGTTACAGCCACCTTTCAGTTGGTTTGACTTAAAAATGCGAAACACGCATTGAGCGGGGAGAAATAATTCCTACTAGCATATACTCTACGAAAATTATTTTTATGTAATTTGTTTTATTGTTTCAATCAAGATCCAAATATTTATTCAGTTGTTTATTATTTAATTGTTAAATGCTTAGAATACAAGGATAGAAATGAAATACATCACACAGAATGTCGGACATTCTGAATTTTGACAAATGAAAGCTTGATAGATAATTTTTAGAAGATAATTTCTATTTTCGTGTATTGTATGCAAAAATAGACTTGCTATCTCTTAACTATAGTAAAGAAGGGGGTCATCTAATTGGAAAATTCTAATTTCTATCTAATTAGATAGACAGATTTCCATTCGCAATGGCTACCTATCAGCAGAAGCCAATACGCGTTTTCTATTTTCTTTTTTTAATTTTTCTTGAATATCTCCAAAACTCTCCAGTTTTCACACAACATGTGAATTTCAAAAAATTAAAGAGCTTAAAATTCCCTACAAGTACGCGCTTTTATTTTTCTTCCAGTTTTAATATTTTCGCAGATAATAGCTCTAAACAAATTTTTGGTTTTCAGTAATTTACGACCTTCTAAACAACCAAAACGGCGTTTAACTTATCTGAAGAAAAAAACACTTTTTAAAATGCGATCTCATTTAGAAACAACCATAGTTGAAACATCATTAGTTTTTTTCATTAATTTTTGAAATGTGTAACACAATTCTCGGACACTCTATATAATTTGGTGCGTCTTTCAAGTTATTTTTCCAACTGGTAGTATATACCTATCTGCAACGAATAAAAGGAACCGTAGCTGAAACATCGTTAGTTTTTTTTAAATTAATTTTTCATTTGTCCAACAATTCTTGGACACCATGTATAATTCTGTGCGTCTTTCAAGTTATTTTTCCATCTGGAAATATATGCCTATCTGCAACGGTTTTGAATGAAAAGAACCGTAGTTGAAACATAAGCAGTCTTTTTTATTAATTTTTAAAATGTGTCCAAGAATTCTCGGACACCCTGTATAATTCTGTGGCTCTTTCGAGTTATTTTTCCAACTAGAAGTATATGCCTATCTGCAACGATTTTAAAACTATGCTATCGGGCATGATCAGAGTCGGCTCCCTGTATATTGCTAAAGTAAATTTAGTAGATTTTTAAGCTCATTAATACTATATTTTCGACGTTCATCTATTTTTAAGTATTCACTTCATAACTTTTCCCAGATTGCCAATTCTTTTTCACTACATATAGAAAATTTGCTATATTCTTGTAAGTTTTTTTAATATCAATTTTAATGAATCACCACTAAAGAAATCATCTCTATCTGAATATCATGCATGTTCTGTGTGATATTTAACAGGTCAAATCTTTAAGTTATAATTTACTACTGTATAATTCACTACTGTTGATTTTTGCTTTTACTTAGGGCTGTAAGGTTTTCGATAGATTTATACCATGAATCGTCTTTTGATAAGCAAATGCAAGTCACATATTTAAATCTTCTAACAAACAATGCTAACATTCTCATCATTTCCTATTCGTTTCTCCTTCTGATTCACGAGTATACAATTTCACTTCATCTTTAGAGAAACAAGCACACTATATACAGAAGATATTTCCCCAGGAACCATTCACTCAGTTTCCCATTTCTTTTCGAAAGAATTAATCATTCCTCTTCTGTTCCAGCGAAGCGACTTCTTTACAGGGCAGAAGGCGTTTGCATACGGGGAGGAACCAACTCCCCTGACGAAGACGAATTCCTCCCTCCCTCCGAAATTCATACACGCCGAGATTTTCCAACTCATTTATTCAAGGTATCACTTGGCACACCCCTCTCTCCCCACCTGGCGGTGAGAAATTTCAATCCTGGAAGTCAAACTCTCCCCCTCTATCTAATTAAGGGTTGACAATGAGTGAATCGGCCCCATTTATCACAACACGTCTCGCTGCGAGGAAGCGGTTGGTTGGGCTTTAATTGATCATCGTTAGAGAATCGCAGTCCCAAGGTTTTGGATTTGCTTGATGAGGGGATGTCCGCCATTTTCTGAACGCTTCCACAGTGAAGCTAACTTTACAGTGATCTTGATTCTAATTCTTTGAAGTCTTGTGGTATATTCTTTGCGTCATGTTACAATTTAGGTTATATTCTTTCTTGTATAACATTGTTTTATATTTGACGTAGTCCAATAAGCCTCTAAGGCATTTTTCATTCAAATATACCGTAATTTAAAGAGTTAATGAATAAGGAAGTCGTTCCATTTTTCTGCGAATTAAAATTAAATTTCATGATGTACATTTTTAATGATAATCTCATAAAATATAATCAGAGAATTTCCTTAAGTTGATGCAATTTCCGTTCTATTTCAGGAAATTACATGTTACAAAAAATAAAAGAGTTCAAACAAAAGATTATAAAGTAAAATTTCATATTTTATAACCCGTTAATGCTCAGTGTCCACTTTACAGGACAGTTACATTTCACTTCCAAGCCTTAATCGAATGCATTCCAGTAATTCTTTCAAGTCTTTTGGTATTTTTTGAGCCATAATCCAATTTAGTTATATTCCTGGTTGTATATTTTTTTCTTACATTTTCCATATAACTGCATAGTTCCATTGGCCTCAAAGATATTTTTGAGTCAAATATACCTTACTTTAAAGAGGTAATGTCGAAATAAATTGTTGCATTTTTGTGCAAATTAAGATTAAGTTTCATGATGATACATTATTAAAGCTAATCTCTTAAAATATAATTCTAGAATTCCTTTAAACCGATGCAACTTGCGTTCTATTTTAAGAAATTACGTGTTACAACAAATAAAAAGAGTTGAGGTAAAAGAATAAAATGTATAATTACATATTTTTGAACCCCTTTAACGTCTTGTATCCTATTTACAGGAGAATTTCATTTTGCTCTCCTGGCTTAACCAAATGCATTCCATTGTTTCATTTTTGTTTAAGAAGTCAATATGAATTCCCAAATCCTTAAGAGATTTCTAATACTTCACCAGCTAGCCATTCGATTAAAGTGTCGCCATTTTGAATTTTTTTCTTTGATTTATATTTAAGGTAATGCAAGTAATTAGAAAACAATCTTTATTTTTTATATTTTAAAACTAATCTGAAATATATGTATAAAATGGTTTTTTAATAATTTTCTACCGAATTTACAATGTTTTCTCTAAAATACAGAAAAAACGCTCACCCATTTTTTTCAAAAATTTCAATTTACTCCACAGTTAAATTTGGACGTCAAGAGGTTCAATCTTTTTATTTAGACAGCACCTCGCCATGAGTGTTGGGAGCCTTTCAAGTAACAGACAGAACGCCGCTCATGTCCCCGTGCCTGATGTCATTACTGCAAACAAGTAACAGACATACGAACGATACACTTTCTTTGTTGAAAGTCATAATGAAATAAGCATAAATTAAGTAGAAAAACTTGTCTACGAAAACATAAAGTTTAAATACAACTACACGAGATAACTGATTCATTACTTCATTGAACGTCAAAGTACAGCATCTTATTAGACTTAATAATAGTTATAATTCTTAAAATTTAGCAAAATTCAAAAATTAAAAAAGGAATAAATTTTGACTTTTTGTCATTCCTTTCCACAGAAAATCTTGTTCCTTTTTGAACTAAAAATGGCGTGTGGTTTCTGATGAGTGAGCCATTTTAGTTCCTTTTCATTTTGAATAATTTCTTAACAAATTGTTCTAAGTATTGGTAAACTTTTGGTTTTTCTATAGTTCTTGTTGTATTTAAAAAAAAAAATTCTGTTGAAGCAATTACTTTTTGCTGCTGCGTTTGCACGCAAAAACGTCTATTGTTTTCATTATTTTTCATTTTATCATTGTTTTCTTTTAATTTAAATTTCTATTATTAGACTTAACACATCATGCTGCATCGGCATCGCAAAAAACGAAAGGTGAAAGTTTAGTTATATTAACGTCCCATTTTGAAGCAACAAGAGGGCTATTTTGGGATGGACATCCTACTTTTGAACCACGGTCAGATGACGAGAATGACACCTGATCTGGCACCCCCTCTCTAAACTTCCACACCATACCAACGTTCGGCCACTACGTATGATTTCGCTTGCAAGAGGCCCATACACGACGGATCTAGAGTGGACTCGGGTTTCGAAAATGGAACCCTCCGGCTCCAAGGCCGAGACCCTACCACTAGGCCACCGCGGCCTCGAAAGGTGAAAGAGTGGTACAGTAAAACCAAGTAGAGCTTATATACCTGCTGTGACGTAAAATACGTCATAGGCATTTGACGTAGGAATTCTGAATATTCAACTGTTGCCAACAATCAGCTACAAAAGGAATTAAAGATACGAGATTGACTTCGATACAACAACATTAATGAAAAAAGCCTCGAAATTTCTCTTACCTTACCAATCGTTCTATTCATTTGCATAAAAATTATGAGGTCCATCACGAATCGCTTTCGTGCAGGTTTTAAATAGGATAGTAAACTCTATAAATAATACGCAAATGTGCGCTTTCAAAGAAATCCAAAGCGGTTGATTAATCCATGAGGACACGAGTTCCTTGCACTTAGGGGTCTATTCAGGTACCCCCGGTTGGGTTGGGAGTTGGGTTGGGTTCCGCACGTTAACAACGGAACCCAACCGGGGGTCCCAGAATAGACCCCCTACTCGCAGTGGCGGATTCTGACAATATGAGGCTAGATGCGCAAAATTGCTTTGAGGCCCCTTCTTAAAAATACTCCAGTAAATTCGACGTCGGCTTAGCATTGACATGTATGTCGAAGAGATTCTGAGGCCCCTCTAGTTCTCATGCTACGAGGCGAGCGCCTCTAACACCTGTGCGAAACACCGCCACTGTTTACTCGAGGACGCGTGTCGGGTTTCGTAAAGCCGGAGTGTAAACTTTTATAGAAAACATTTCTTGCATTAGAGTACAGAATAAAAAAACATAAAAAAATTAGATAAATTTGCTCTTTGGAATGCATTAAAATGAAGAAGATCAGCGATGAATACTTACATTTCCGAGGTATTTATGAGAAAATTGTTTTTCCGTCCAAAATTACCTGAATTAGCTTGGATATACGCGTTAATGCATTACTGTGTGATCGATAAATATTTCCAATAATTTTGTACTAATGATACAACTTTTGCTTTACCAAAATTTCCGGGTAGTCTTATAACGATGTTGTGTGTCAAAAAAAACGTACAAAAATTTGATATCTCATACTTTTGAGAGGTTCTTTTTACGCCATTTGTTAATTCCTGCAATCTTACCGTTTACTACGTCATTTTTCAACTCCAGCGTTCTTTTAAATAATCGGTGGATTCGCAAATATCAGATTAATTGTCTACTTCCGCTTTAAAATCGACTTATGATCACTACTAACTAATTCATCATCAACATTATTTTTTTATTTTCCTCATTAATCGATCCTTAATTAGTTGATATTTCACTTAAAAGCTTTTCGAATCTTTCCACTTCATATTTGTTGTTCGAATAGCGATATCGCTATCTGTTTATTCTCCTCAGCAATCCTACATCCCAGGTAGCACAACATGTTGTCCGATACTGTACAATATTGTTCGATATTATATAATATTATATGATATTGTACAATATTAGGAATATTGTTCAATATCGTACAATATTGTTCGATGATATATAATATTATATGATATTGTACAATATTGTGAATGTTGTTAAATATCGTACAATATTGTTCGATATTATATAATATTATATAATATTGCACAATATTATGAATATTGTTCAATATCGTTCAATATTGTTCGATGTTATATAATATTATATGATATTGTACAATATTGTGAATATTGTTAAATATCGTACAATATTGTTCGATGCTATATAATATTATATGATATTGTACAATATTGTGAATATTGTTCAGTATCGTACAATATTGTTCAATATCTTTGTGGTACTAGGGATAGAGACGCGAGCTAGCACAGCGGGCTTCAGAGGTCCGTATTCAGAGAGAAAGACAGGGATAATAAACGAGAAGAAATTCTTGAGATACCTGTGGTCAGCAAGTAAATGACCTTCAGTGCAGCTGCTGTGAATCTGAAATTTTTTCTGTCAGGTTTTAATTTTCTGTAATAAATCCTGCAACCTTTCGGCCTCGAAAACCCGAAGGCTGTCCTCCTGGGTTAGTGGATATAGAGAGCGATATTTGACTGTAAACACAAAACGAATCTCTGATTTTGAAATCAAAGAGATATATTTCATCACAATAGGATTAGAGGCCGTTGATTTTGGATTAATGACGTTTTATCGAATTTGACTCTCACATTTAGAGGAAAAAATAATATTTTCCCACCGATATGTAGATTTCATAATAATACTAAATTTATATCTTCCCTTCTCTTTCAAACATTTTATAAAACTACTTTCTCTTGGTTTTGGTTTGAATTTAAACATTTAAAAATGTTTTGAAGTCAAATGGTATAAAGCGGTGAATTTCCCATAAAATACATTATTCTGCGAAATCACTTGGATGACACGAGTAAATGAAATACAAAGAAAAATTGTGTACTCAGAAAAAGTAAAAATAATCTTAAACAAACATCCCAGATAAGTTATAAATATTTGACTAGTAAGAATGTTTAAACATAAGATGTTTAATTTAAACTATTTGGATGTAAAAGAAGACATTAGAGTTTGCCACAAGCAATCCCATAACAAAATCAAACATGTAGAAAGGAAATAATCCAAAGATGAAAGAGAACTGACTTTTTTGCTTCTTTTCATCGCAATACTCCCTAATGTCCTTGGGGTGTGTACCTGTCTGTATTTGAAAGCGGTTGTAATGCACAATTACAGAATTAGAATACATATACATATACAAGTTTATATTGATCGTTTTGTGAAATTAAGTAAAATATGCATGCGTTATTCATTTTCAAGGTATACGACTGGTTTAAAATCGTCGTTTTTGATGAAATTATCAAAAAAATGACTTAATTTTGTAACCTGTTTAATCCGCTTTCTAAAACTGTCTCACTTTTTACTCTACGTGAATTACAAATGGAGTTACAGCAGTTTTATTACCGAACTGTAAGCATTATTTTAAGTTGCACGAAAACTTTAAATGTGTTTTCTGAGAAATGATATTTTTGAGGAAAGCTGTCGACCGTAACAATGATTTCTCAAAACGTTATTCAAGTATTGATATGAAATTTTCTGAGATTGTTTTCTGTAATCTGCTTGATGTTTTCCTCTGAAAACTAAGGACAATTTTAAAATCAAGTATTATTTTTACGTGCTTAAATATAAACGAAAAGCATTTTTTATGAAAAATTACCAGTTTAGTAACTATGTTCAGCTATATCTCAAAACTGTTTTGAAGTACAAGAAATATTTTAAAGCATAACACAGATGACTCTCATAAAAATGTATTCCTACAAGGATTTATGTATATTCAGAATATGATTTTGTCTATGGCTGTTAGCGTAAGGAAAATATTGTAGTCATTTTTTTTAAAATTTCTCAGTTTTTAAAAAAAATATTATTTTGAAAGCCTAATTTTACAATATTTTCATAGTTTTAAAACATATGCAGTTGAAAAATAACATTAAAAATATATATAAGTTATTTTTCAAAAAAATGTCTCCGAACACAGTCGGATACCTTAAAGAAATCTGTTCTAGAAGATGAGACTGATTCGAAATAATTCCATAATAGTAACAGTCAGCTAACATTCATGATTTTCGAAGGATAAACTGTCGACTGGCGAACTTCTGAAAGCTCCAGATCACATTCTCAAAGCTTGATGATGTAAGTAATTTAGCTTTGCAAATAAGATGGTCGAGTGGACCCATAAACTGCGCATCCCTAATCCAATTTGAAACGAATAACACTGCGGTAGATGCGAAGTAGACAAGTAAGGTCAGCGCCCCAAGCTGTGTTTGACAGAACTCTGAGGATATTCTAAGACATTTCTTCCTTAGGTTCAAAATATGTGGAAGGAAAGTAAGTTCGTTTGTCAAAAATGACTCCGAGAAACTTAAAGTTATTTTGTATGCAAATAGGCCTGCCATTAATTGACAGTTCGGGATCTGGATGCAGAAGTTTTCTCCAGAAATGAATACCAACAATTTTTTTCAGCAGATAGAGGTAAATCCAATGCAGTTCGGCCACCTAACTATTTTGCCTATAGCTATCTGTGATTGCCCTGCCAGAACACGATGTTTTCTTATTGCCCACGCCAACCCTGCTTACGCAAATTGTGTAAAGCATGTGACGAGTCGGCGGAAAGAAAAATTCCAATATCAATATTAAATTAAAACAATTAAAAATGTAGAATACAATAGAATACAAAGAATTAGATAATACAATACAAAATGCAAATGTAAACATGAATATAATAAAATACAAACAACAAACATAATAAGTATCTATAAACATAAATAATCTATATATTAATTCGTGAAGAAAAAACTTTGTACCCCTTTTTAGGCACATTGCGTGCACGGAGGAGTGTGAGATTTGGCATAGTTAAAGTTCATATGGAGTGCATGAGGATAAAAATTTATGTATCATATGTGTTACAAATACATTAAATTAAATAAAATAAAACATTCATTGTTTACGTTCATACACTGTAAGAAATTAGTTCGGAGGGGATGATTTGTAATTGATTTAATCCCCCCGCAAAGAAATCCACTCCAAGAGGGAGTTTATTTAGGTTATTTATTTAAAAAAACTCTTCGGAGTGAAATACAAAATGGGGCTGATTTAAATCTGTCAATGTCAAACACATATTAGTCTCTGGTCAAACAGTAGCACAGAGTAGAGATTGTCTCTAAGGAATTTATATATAGTATGCATTAATAATACATTAAATAAAATAAAACATTCATTGTTTACGTTCATACTGAATGTCATACACATAAAAGTCTGTGGTCAACAGTCAGACAACATTTTCTTTTTCGACCGCCAGGTTTTTGTGCTTTAATAAAAAATATATAAATAAATGAAGCACGTATTATTTATTTCATTTTTTCATTAATTTTTTAACTTTTATATAATTTGAAAAAGATAGACAAATTAACTGTGTAGCCTTGGCGAAACCTGACCAGTATAGCAATAAAAAAACCCAAAGAAATATCAAAAAACGCGTCATTGTTTTTGAAATATGACTTAGCCAAACTATACCTCATTTTTCCTATTGTCCATATTTTTCAAATAATTCGAAAATTAATGCATAATGACATCTTTGTACATGCTCTCAGCTGACGTAATAGAGAAAAATTCAAAAAATTATATGCAATGATTATAGAGGTATACTCTTTGACAAAAGCACTTCAATAACGCAATACCAAACTTAAGAATTTAATGAATTACGGTCGAATTTCGACCACTGGGCGACCTCTAGTTAAACATAAATCGTTTTAAATCAAGGAACACTTATTCCTTCTTCCAGGATGTTATTTTTATTTTCGTCCAATTCCAGTAGTGAAATGATATTTCTGGACATACGCATTAAGAAATTTCTGTTATCCGTAACAGGCCTGGTTCGGACTGTGACGACTAATCGAAGTTTTACGCGTATTTATCAATGTGCTATATAAAATATTGGAATAAATATTCAATTGTGTTAATGGAATAATTTGATAATTACACTGGACAACAACCATTTTGTTTCTCGTATGATTTTAGCTAATTCTTATGTACTTTCACGCTCTGAATTCTAAAAACCAATCAGAATTTGTCTATCAACCTCCAATTTTATGCAACATGAACTCTCACTAAAACCTCTGTCCACTCCTTTCTTTTATTTGAATCAACGTCGTAGCCAGGATATTTTTTGTTGCCTTTGAGATCTTGACTGATAATAGTGTTTTTATGGTCACTGAACCCGAATATAATCTCGAAAAACCTCTATAACACACTGTTTTTGAGCAACACTACTCGTAATTGCTTACAAGTACATAGAAAATGTCATTGAAATATGTCGGATCTTGTGTCAAAAATACTTTCTGAAAAAATTAATTTCCAGCCAAGAAGATAATGTTTGGGTTTGAAATGCTCTTACAATTATAATTTTCATAAAGAAAAGGCTGTATGTCAAAAATTATAACAGGCGTTTTTGGATCGAGAATCCTGCAACGCAAATACGATTCAATGCATGAGCCACATTGTAAGGACAGATGTTTCTGTTTGGCAGCACATGGAAGATTTTGCCAAGATGGTGATGTGATATTTTGTAATGATGTTGTTTAAGGCTCAAGAACTACAACATAACCCTCAAGAATGGCGTTTGTTTATAGACTCTTCAAAGGTCAGCTTAAAAGCAGTTCTGTTACACAATGGTAACAAGCACCCTTCGATTCATGTAGAATGTAGCCGTTCGTTTGAAAGAAACATACGAAGCCTTGAAGCATATGTTGTCCAGTATTGAGTACAGCAAGCATTCTTGGCATAAATGCTCCGATTTGAAAGTGATTGCCGTCTTAGTTGTATTGCAATCAGGCTAGACCAAGTTTTTTTTTTGCTTTCTGTGCTAGTGGGACAGTAGGGACAGAAAAAAAGCACTACTACCAAGCGACAGTTCCTCATACCAGGTGTGAAGAATAAAGAGAACGAACCACTAGTTGCCTGAGAAAAAATTCTCTTGCCTCCATTGCACATCAAATTAGGTTTGATGAAGAATTTTGTTAAAGCGATGGACTGTGGAGGAAGTGGATTTCAGTACTTAAGTCTGAAGTTTCCAAAAGTGAGTGAAACAAAAATTAAGGAAGGCATATTTGTTGGGCTTCAATTTAGACAACTAATGAAGGATCCGGTGTTTGAGAGTAAACTGACTAAGAAGGAAGCCGCAGCATGGACATTGTTTAAGGAGTTAGAAGAAAACTTCTTCGAAAATCACAAAGCAGAAAACTAAGGCAAATCGTCAATAACTTGCTTAAAGGCCTACAAAACCATGGGATGCAACATGTCATTGAAAATCCATTTCTTGCACCCTCACTTACAATTCTACCCTGAAAACCTTGGATCAGTAAGCGACGAGCATGGTGAACGGTTCCATCAGGATATCTCGAATATGGGAACTCGTTACCAAGGGAAATGGAATCCCAAAATGTTAGCCGACTATTTTTGGACATTGAAAATGGATATTCCTCAAGCCAAGCACAGTCAACAGGCTAAGTGCACAAGAAAGTGAAGGTTTGTAACATTTTAACATGCCTGTGTAAATATTGCATGTTGAATATGATTTCCTAATGTATATAATAAGAGTTACTACGTTGCTCAAAAACTATGGGTGATTGAAAAAAACGGTTAACAGATTTGAAATCAGGGCACAAAAATACATAGCTATAGCCCTTTCTTTCTCAAGCAACATGAACAAAATTTTTTGTTGTTGTCCAGTGTTATCTTAATTTAGTCTGACAGCTCTTCAAACTCTAATCATTTACCTTGGAATAAACTTCCGCTTCGTGTTTGAATATCCTTTTCTAATACATTTTCTGCATGAAAGCTTGCCATACAGATCTACTGTAAAAGATTATTTTTCTGGGAATTTAATTAATTCCCTAGAATTTTTTTACTGTTTATGTATACCTGTTCCACTTAACGACAAGAAACTTTAATCTAAATTCACTTCTTTAAAATTTAATTAAAAAGTCATCCC
The DNA here is from genome assembly GCA_013235015.1 of Araneus ventricosus. Lineage (NCBI taxonomy): Eukaryota > Metazoa > Arthropoda > Arachnida > Araneae > Araneidae > Araneus > Araneus ventricosus. The sequence continues at coordinate 65,713 of BGPR01001086.1, read as the reverse complement.
AAGTTTAATTCGAAAGTGTCAATCACTCAGTTCCGTAAAGAATCTTAATTTTAGTTATTGCTTACAAAACCTGGTAAAAATAATATCGAGAACCAATTATTTTCAATTTGAAATCACTTCCTAGAAGTTAAACTTTTAAAGAATAATTAAGGGTGAAGAATTATTTTTGAAGCATATTGCAATAGTTAAATTACTGTGATTTAGCAGTGAATTACTTTTATCTGTCAGCCAGTAAGATGTTTCTGACAACTTCTTTTACAGATGTTTCATAACGCCTTTTTCATTGCCGATGCGTCAGGAAACGATAAGAGGGTTATAGTAACTATTAACCCTCTAATTCCGAAGATCCTTTGAAATTAGATCCTCAGAAAACTATTGTGTAATAATTTGTTTCAATTAGAACACAATGAATTCGAGAATTCTCTGTAATAGAAATTTCCAGAATTGCGGCGAATACTCCAGAAGAAAATAGTAAGGTGGTGTCTTTCCAGGACACTCTAGAAAGGTCCAGAACCATCAAGAGATCTCCTTTGTCCAATGAGGGGCGCAAATGGCCGAGATTGTCTGGACGTACGGTGGTGGAAAATGGAACCGCCGGTAAATTAAGAGGTGTCAATAACAGAAAGAGAGATGAGATAAGAAGAACGTAGCTAGATTGAAGTTGTTTGTCTGGAGGAGAGAAGAAGAATGCAACTCAATTGAAGCATTTAGTATGGTGGATATGACTGATTTTTGTAAATGGCTTCATCTTGCGAAAGTTCGACAAGTAATGGTGGCCGTTCTTCTTTTTGTTTTACAAGAAAACAAGAATTTTATTGTTAAAGATAGGGGACATGTTCCCAGATAGAAATTTTAGTTTGCAGAAAATTTTCAGCAGACTTGCACTGCAAATCTGCAAGCTTCCTACAAATTTGTCACGACAAGTGTGCAAGTGTGAAACAAGCTTGCAGCAAGATAACGCAAGCCTCGAAGTCAACATAGGACGAACTTGCAGCAAGCTTGCATTGCAAATTATTGCAAAAAACAGAGTACGAACACAACCCAGGAGAAAACTCGCGACCTACCTGTTCGGAAGCTGACGCGGTAACCACTCGGCCAGTTAAACTCTGAGAGGAGAAGATAGATTTCGCTAATACATCGCTGTATTTGATTCGTATAAGATTTATTTTAAATTATTTTCTTGATTTCATTAATTTTTTGAGTTGCGAATATGATTTGAAGTCAAAGAGAGAGCGATTTTCGCTAGTAACTACGTTTTGTTAGTAGAATAAATTATGAAATTAGAGTTCAAAAGTAATTACTTTAAAATGGAACAAAATGTATAAGTTTATTTTTCAACAAACATTGACTGTTTTTCCGGTTTAATTTTATTTATAAAGGCTAAAATTTCAACATTCAGAAAAAGGCGATATAGTTTTCTTTAAAGTAAAAACTTCTAGTAAGAAGATGGAAAATGTTTCAAATTTTTTTTTATGAAAAAAGTTAGTTTTTTTACAAATTATCATCGATTTATTGAATTAATAAAAAGGAGGACGGTCCAGGAGATGCTATTAAAAATCAGATGTTTCTTTTAAAACAGAGACAAAGATAATTATCTCTTTGTGCTATCTTTGCATCACGCTTGTTTCGCAAATTTCCATTGCAAAGGAGGTGGCGCTATTTGTCACAGTGAACTTGCAGCAGACTTGCAATGCAAGGAAGGTGGCGCTAGTTGTCACGGTGAACTTGCCACAAGTTCGCTTCAAGTTTGACGCGTCAAATTTGCTATGACAAGGCAATATCAAGTCAAAATCAAACTTGCTGCAAACTTACGTGCTATCTGGGTTATCAGAGGTAATCTAAAAATAAAAATTTCTGATTCTCTTGGTGAAATCATGGAAAAGGGATCTAAATTTAGAATTAGATTAAGATTTAATTACTTTGTATATTCCTGAAAAAAATTTCTATATTTGTAAGGATATAAATGAGACTATTTCTACCAATTTACACATCCAAGCCAGTGAAATATTGTCCTGTCAAATGTATTGTCACAAAATATATCACCCACCCACGGTATCCTCATGATATTAGCACCATAAACTGAGTGCTACGTGACACATCCATGTCAGATCGCCAAAAGTACTGCATCAGCAGCCTTATAGAGGGTAAATACGGCACACACAGAGAAACGTGGAGATGTCACTAGGACAAAAGAGTAACATATATAAGCGTGTCCTATACCACTAGAACAACAAATTACTTAGTTTATTCTTGCAAAATTTTGTTTCCACACTGTTAAGCATATATTTCAGAATTGTTTCTACCAATTTGCACTGCCAAGCCACTGAAAGAATGTCCTGCCAATTTAACGACCCAATGTAAGGGATTAAAATTTAAATTCTACATAAACAAACAAGCGCGGAGAAGTCACTCGACAAAATACTACTTAGTAACAAATACATATAAACTTGTCTAATATCACTAGAACAAAAGATTACTGTATATATTCCTGAAAACTTTTATTTCGACACTGATAAGAATATATATCATAAGATATATATTACAACTAGTTCTACCAATTTAAACAGCCAAGCCACTGAAAGATTGTCCTGCCAAATCTATCGACACAAAATATATCACCCACCACTGTATCCTCATGATATTAGCACCACAAACCGAGTGCTACGTGACCCGTCCGTGTCACGTCGCCAAAATTCAATTAATGAGACAGCCACTGTCAGCTGAATTTATTTTGACACCTCAAACATTTCCTCGGGTCCAGAAATTGACTCGTGTAGTTTTCCCACTGAATTCATCGACCGATTCCATCGCCAACATCAAGACCACAAACAAAGCTTCTCGATGGGAAAAATTCAGACTGGCTAATAACGTTGGCGCAAATTAATATAAAAGAGGCCAAAAAGGGTGAAAGAAAAAGAAATCGTTTCGTTAATCTTTAGCGTTATCGATCACTGGCGACCTTAACGACTTTGTTGAAATTATTTGCGCGACTGCTGCATAAAAATGGTGTGGAGTTTAAAGTTTTGTGGGCTATTGGTGTCACCTTTATTTATGACTTAGTCGTTAATCACCAAGGAATACGGGAGGCTTTTTATTATTCCAGTGTAGGGGGTTCTAGGATTTAATTTTTTAGTCAGGGGGTGTCATAGTGTTATGACATGTTTAGAAAGCCCAGCTAATGGTGTATTATAATGATTAGTGGATAGGGGATATTTTTTGTTCGCGTGTGTCTGCATAAACAACTTCGAAGCGGAATAGAAATTAATGATAAAATTTCTAGTTATAAGTGCTTTACTATGCAAATTACTTAAAATTTTCGAGCGCAGGAACACTTGTTTGGGCAACTAAAAATAATTCGAAATCAATTAATTTTTAGAGGAGAGAAATAGCTTGAAGAATAATATATTCTATATTTGAAGGGATAACATGTGAAACTTCATTAACGTATGTCGTAAAGTCATGTTATATATTCCGTTTTTCTTTAAAAATGTTAATATAATATGCGACCATCATTGTAGAATTTCCCTTTATTTGAGAACCATAATTAATTTATGACAGTTTAAACCAGATACTTTTTATCTGTTATTGATAACTTTACATTTACTATTTTTTGCATATGTATGAAATTTACTAAAATTCTGCTTCTTTAATAATATATCATCACTGCTTATCGCTATAGCATCCCTTCAAGTCTATTGAAGAAGGTGAATGCTATAACTTTCACTTTTGTCTAAGTTACTATACAATATTGGCATTTTTCGTGTAATATTAATGTTCAGTATTAGTATTTAAGGGGACATAAGACTCTGAAACCTCGAAAAAATAGGGGGAAACTGTCAAATTCGATACATTGTATCTCTAAAACAAAGCAATTCATAAACTCACTAATTTATCTAGAAAAATATCCGTTCTTTCTCTTATAGTACACACATTTTCAAACCTTTATATTGGTATGAATTTATTTGAGAGAGTAATAAATATGAGTATAATTTTTTTGAGAAAAAATGAGATAATCACCTTGGGCTCCTGATTAAGGATAAAATATTGGTCTAAACACAATATTTTGGGTATCTAAGTGATGCAAATAGTCTGTTTAAGAAACTGGCCACAATTTATTAACATTTAAATTTATTTTATATTTTATTACCAATTTAAAATAAAATTGAAAAAATAATTGAAATTTCAACATTTTTAACCCCCAAGAAACTTCTTTGGAGAAAATATGTACAAAAATTAAGGTTCAATTTGTATATCGTAGAACAAAACATATTCAGTCAAAGTTTTATGTGAAAATATTCAATAGTTCTTGAGATATCATGCGCGAAATATAAAAAAAACACACATTTTGAGATATAGCACTTTAAAATATGCCATTTTCATTGCTTATGTGTTGAAACGATGATAAATTTTCCTTCAATTTATATATGGGAATTTTTTAACGCGGATTGTTTTAAATTGTTCAGAAAAGAGAGGAATATATATATATATATATATATATATATATATATATATATATGATAATTTAATTTTTTAACTTTCCTAAATAATCTTAACGACACCTTATTTTAAATACTTCCACTTTCATCATATTTAACGCACTACAACTTTCTTTCCAAATCACGAGTGTCTCAAGGGGAATTCTCTATTCTGGGTACTTAAGCGTTCTGCGCATTCATTTCGGCCCTTTTTCACGCCAGCATGTAAGCTTTCAACAACAACGCGCCGCTCGGGCGTAAACTTCTGAAATCTGGTCATGGAGCTGCAAACAAATTAAATACTTTATCTATGAAGAAATAATGCCTGATGCCTAAATAAAAGAAGATTTAAACAAATATCGTCTCTTCCTTGATGAAAATGGACTGCCTTCACCTTTTTAAAGTCTGATCTTTCATATATATATATATATATATATATATATATATATATATACTCCATTTACTTGGTCTGCCTATTTCAATACTTTTAATAACAACAGAGTTTTTTTACTTGTTGACATATAAATTCTAAACTTGATTTTTTATTCATGGTATCTTTAGTATTTTCTATTTTTTTAGATTTTATTTATAATTGATGTATTGTTCAGTATATGATTTTTTTTGTATAGGATTTGATTCTTTATATGTTTGGTTTACTTTATTTCTGTTTGATTATATACAAGTTTTATTTGGATTTATATTATATATATATAATGTTTTCGTTGTTGCAGTCATAAAACAGCCGAGTTGTTAACCAATTTGCTTTATTATAAAAATATTTTGAAGAGTGGCGGCCATACCAACTTCTTAGTTGAAATTTTAAGTAAAAGTATGTACAGAAAATCCCCGATTTTCTCAGATAAGGGAATAACAATATAACAAGTGATCAAAGTGAAGGGAATATTGGCTATTTTTAATAAATTACGTATTTTAGGGAAAAATTCTAGCGCCAAGGAGACGCGTCATGATTGTCGGTGGGCACGTGAAATCGATTAAAATATTCTTTTGTAATAAATATGCCAAAACGAGAGATTTAATATACCTCAAGCGTCGGAAATAGAACGAAACTGGAGTTTAAGAAAAGTGATTTTGGAATACATTAACACTTTAAAATATATAATATTAGAATTTGAAATAAAATTAAGTAAGATTATTACATATATATTTCATAAAATCGAAAATTTTCGAGTTTTAACAGCCGTATCTCCCCTTATGGTCGGTTAAGGTTTAGTTATATGTTAATAAATGTTCTTTGTTACAAAAGTGAGGCTTTGGCATGAGTGCTAAGTACGATTTCACAACCAGTGATTGCATTTTAGCCGCTACACTTGTGTACTGTAGCGGCTCTTCTGATAGTTATTTATTTATTTATTAACCACTCCCACCCACTCACTCCTAGGGTATTGAGCGTTTGGATGGTCGGTGGAGAAGGGTACAAAGAAAAAGTGTTACATAGCTGTTATGGTGTGACTAAAAATATTAAGTTGGGCCTAACCCTATAGCTGAAAAGAAATACATATAAGATGGCACTGTGATCGTATAAATGATTAGTACACCAAAGGCAAAAGCGCAAAATTGAGTTAGACAAGAAAAACACTATTTATTAACACTTAACCCATTCAGGACCATCATCACACATATGTGATCACTCTTTCCGTGTCCTAAAGTCCATCATCACATATATGTGATCACTCTTTCCGTGCCCTACAGCCCATCATCACATATATGTGATCACTCTTTCCGTGCCCTACAGCCCATCATCACATATATGTGATCGCATCTTCAACGTTTTATTTGAATTTTTAAACGGCATTAGATGGCGGTAAAAACCGTTACTTTTTCGAATAATGTTGCATCAGAGTGCTGACGCGCGGGCCCGGGGAAGCTCTACTTTCTCCTTTCGCTGGTCCTGAACGGATTAACCACGACATTACTGTAGAACAAACATTCGACACATCAAGATCTATAAAACTCATTAAAACACGTGTATGCAAAATGTGTATAGTTAATATAAAATGTGATACTTGTGGAAAAAAATATTATTTTATCTCTAATAGTTACTATAAGAATGTTGCAACATATTGAGAAAAAGGAAGCTTCAACTGCAGTTGAAAAAAATGTCTTACCAAAGCATGCTTAACATCAGGATGAGGAAACGAAGCTTGAAAAACTATTCACTCCAACCGAGATCTCCATAATGCTACACTTTTGTATAAACACCTGTGATGAAGAATTCTTTGGGACAATCTGTCCTTAAAAGCACATGGCAAATCGCTTCAATCGATCTTACGAACACATGGATCGTACACTAAGTAGCAACTCGTAAAAGCAGGAATCAAAAAAAAGAAGGCGACATCACTCCAAACTAATTCTTCACACGACTCCATCACATCTAGCCGAACGAACCCGAGAAGCACGTGTGTTCCACCTGTTGCCTTTCATACTCTTCTTAACAGAAACCTGTTCTAACACAAGTCCAACTAGAACATTAGTCTGTGAACTTTCGGTCCAACTATAACATTCCTTTGAACCTTCAGTCCAACTATAATACAGTCCTGTTCACAATAGCATAGACATTAAAAAATGAAAAACAAATACAGTGTGAAAATACAATCCTCAAAAATAATAATATATGTAATTTATTAAATAGACATATATTCATACAATGTGAAATACTGTGGCATCAAATACGAATTATTGGCACAACCAAAAAAATCAGGGTGTAACTAAACTAATATATAAATATTAATTTGAAAAAAAGAAAGTCAGTATATATTAGATTTTTTCCAGAAAGGCAGTGCCACTTAGAAAGTCTTAACTCTTTAATCCCGAGGCGTCTTTTTTCTTCTAGCCGCTTTAAAACTGGGACATTTTGGAAGAATACGACATGAATTGGACTCTCAAATCCTGGGTGGTCATTTACTCCACCACACCACCACCTGCTGTAACCTTGCCTTAAAGCACACGTAAATGTGCTGGGGTGAGCAAGATTAATTACACCCCCTACGATTCTTTACCCCTAAGCGATCACCGAAACTCCCTTCCCCTCATGGCCTTCGAAGCTGTTAAGGAAAAATTTCTAGACCACCTCGCTCGGTGTAAGAGGGTTAATCATCATAGTAATATAATAATAATTATAATAGTAATCTACCGCTAAAGGAATAGCAGATCTGACCCATCTGATATGGAATAGAGAACTAGACAGCTGCAGTGTCATAGCCACATCGAATAGCTACAAGGGAAACAATTCAAAATACACATTTTGAGATAAGCTGTAATCGCAGAACGTAAATGAAAAATCTTATTTTGCAATATTCAAATAATAAATATTACATTATAAGTGCTCTGTTCGAATTTGATCAGCAACGCAGCAATTTGCACATAATTATAGCTCTAAATCGTGAAGTCGAAATTCGTAAATACTGGTTGGTCCCCAGTTGCATATCTGTATCAAATTAAAAATGCATTTGTTCAGTCTGGTAAATATTTTCGTACGTTAATGAATAATGAATTATTCTGTTAGTTATTTTTTCTAAGTAAAGACATAAATTTAAAAAATCGGGAGTTTGATTTCGAAAGCCGTAATACATAAAGTTAATTGTTTTTGCAATTCTACTATTAAATAAAAGAGAATTATTTATTAATTATAAGGAAAAACATCTTTTAAAGTTAACGAATTAAGAAAACCGTTAACTTGGGAATAATTGCGAGTATTTCAATATCTATAATAATTTAAAGTGTAGATGGTTTAATTAAAAGAAAAATATCCTTTCTCTAAAAAAGGTTATTTTCAGGTTTTAGCCTTCAGTGTGAGATTATTTTTTCAACAGCACGAGAGCATACAGCCACGAGACTAAAAAGGAAGAAACATTGCAAAACTTTTAATCTTATAAATGGATATACAGAGTAATATAAATGGTTCTATATTCAACGCAATAAATTCCATTGCAGTGCGTTGAACACAATTTCAAAATCAATACATTATGAATGGGCATTTAGATTCTTTTGAGGTGAAAACGTCTTTCCGCTCGTTACTTTGATAGTCGGTCAAACTTTCTTCTGTGAAAAAAATACCGTCAGATTTAAATCGCTAATAACTACGAGACTAATGATGCGAAAATAATGGTTGACCCCACAACGGATAGATCATATCTGTAAGAGTTTGTCGCATAGTATATGTTTTGCCTGTGACGTCATCGTACCATTGAAGGCGCATGCGCGTGATTGTTATGAATTAGCTGTTATAAATAAGTGTAGCGGGGAAACGCGTTTAGATAGGAGGCTGATTCTGGTGTCATTTTAAAGAGCTTGATGAGTATTAGTAGGACCAAAAGTGAGACAATAAAAATATTTATCAGAATATAAGCAAAAATAATTGCTATTAAATTGAAAATTTCAGACTCCTCGCGTTTTTTTATTATAACTTGCAGAATTTTCTTTCGAATTGTACGAAAAGTACAGAATACTGGTCAATATGCAAGAGAAATATTGTATTAAAATTTAAATTGCAATCTTTGAATATTACTGGAAACATGAGCATTTGTTTCAATTAACGCTTTACTGCGCATACACGAAGTGTAGTTCTATATACTGTTAACAGATGGCGTCATCAAAAGATACTCTAAATAAGCCATAATAAAGGTGCAGTTCGGTTCCATGCCGAATTTTTTTCGTGAAAATGTCGTGATAAAATCATAAAACAAGTGTTTCGTTTTAATATGTAATTTAATTATTAGTCTCTTTAATACAATATTTACACAGAGTAGTATAATGGTTACAGAATAGATAAATCACAAGTTTATGGCATGTAGCCAGGTTCTGTGGTAGCTTGTGATTTATCTATTCTGTAACCATTATACTAGTCTGTGTAAATATTGTATTAAAGCGACTGATAATTAAATTACTATTCGAAACACTTGTTTTATGATTTTATCCCGACGTTTTCACGAAAAATATACGGCGCGGACCAGAACTGCGCCTTTTATTATGTTTTTTTCAATGCTTACATATCAAAGTCATGTGTTGCAATAGGATAAGATTTCCCTATTTATTAATTTAAGCTTTTATTTAACCTTTTCATGTTTACAAGGATTAAATTTTGGATTTCATTCATTTTATGATGTGCTAGAGTGCACAGTTGTGTATACCCCATAACTATATATTTTCATACTTTCAGAATTTAATTATTAGTGTATACATCTCTTTTAATTAAATTTTGTGTACAGGAATCCGAAATATTTATAATATGATATACAGAGGACGCCGCTTGTAGTGATCACTTTGGGACAAAGCTAACATCACCCGGTTGATCGGTACAACCAAAATGTCTTAAAAAATACGAATCTACAGATAGTGTAACAAAAAGACGAATTCATCTATACTTATAAAAGGCAATGTTTGTGTACGTGTGTGCGTGCGATGTCCAGATGAATCTACAGCACTTACAGCCTTCAAATTTGGCACACAGGTAGTCTTAATGGTGACTCAATTCACCTCGAAGCTGGAATTTTAAAATTTAATCTATAAAAAATTTTATTTAATGATTTGTGTTGCTTTGGTTTATTTTTCGCACTAATTTCTCAATAGAATGGCTTGGAATAATTGGACGAAAAAAATAAATAGAGCATCTAAAATAGCACACGATTTCCATTCTAATGAAGTTAGTTTTGAATTTCTAACTTAATGTACTGAATTTTGAGAATTTTTTAGAAAATAGTCAGTTTTGCCACCGAAATTTAACTTTTGTTTTTAAATTGGATGCATCCGACGTTCTAGTAACACTATTATTTTTCACTTTTTCAGCTTGTAACTGGAACGGCTCTGTCGGATTTAAAAAAAGAACGGTTAAAATATCTTTTCCCGTTTTTCTAATTAATTTTTTCCTGGTCAGTTGAGAGATAATTTTCCTCTAGTGAGCTTCCTCCCGCGACACTTCTCCAGAACGTTTCTGGCAATTTTATTGGCTGATGGGGCAGGTGACGTCATAACCTTAAATTGAATGACATCGATTATTATTTTCGGATTCGATTTTTTATTTTGCTTGCTGTATGATAATCATTTTGACGTTGCAATTTTTTAATATTGTTTCGGATTAACGTACTCTATATTGTTTTCTACAGTTGAAATGTCTATATCGCGAAGACAAATAAGCGGTAAAATTAATAATGTGTATCTTTTTTTCGTTTTCAGAACATTTTCATGTCATTGTTATAAGGGAATTAAGCGTCAATGAATATCGAGAGAGAAAATGCTGTAGCATTGGATCATTCGTTTACTAAAAGATTTTTTAATCAGAAACATGGATGTCGAAACAAAATCGTAAACACCTGATATGATCTTAAAAATGCTATAAGGAAAGTAAGCGTCAATGAATATCGAGAGAGAAAATGCTTTAACATTGAAACATTCGTTAACTAAAAGCTTTTTTAATCAGAAACATGGATGTCGAAACAAAATCGTAAACTCTTGAGACGTTCCTAATAATACTATAAAGAAATTTAGCGTCAATAAATATCGAGAGAGAAAATTATTTAACATTCGTTTGAAATTAAAGTATATTATAAATAGATTAAAACTCCGATTTCTAACAAGTATTTTAATAAAAGTCTTACACTTTCACTATTTTTGGTTGTATCTTAATTTTGCATTTTAGTTTGTTAATAAAAGAGCATTTTTAAATAAACTATATTTGCTTTGAAGTGTTTCATTAAAATTCCAGCTGGTATCATTTATTTATGAAAGATGGAACGTTTTGAGAATTTTGAAGACAGGGTTTAAAATTTTAAATATTATTTCAAAAACTATACAGATAATCTGAAGGACAATAACTTCAAAACCATACGGATGATAGCAAAATTTATGCATCTTATGGATAAAAATCTTGTTGGGGAAATAACTGTACCTGGAATGAAATTATCGGATATTCGGTATTGTAGAGCAATTTTTACATCTAACGAATACTTGAAAAAGTTTAGTATGTGGTGAATAAAAGTCAAGTTGGAGGCGAAGTCGATGGTTCGACAAATGTTGAATGAAGTAAACAGCAATTTCATTATCGCTTTGTCATGGCAAAGTCGTAAGCTTTTGAGCAAACTGACTGTCAATACTTTCGAAAAGTTCCGTTCCTTGTCTAAAAGTATAAATGTTGTCTGTAGGGCAAATAGATAGTTGCAGATATTAACTGTCAATGAGACAAATGAATGGTTGTAGAAAATACTCTTTATAAAGGTCTCTAAAGGTAAAACTGACATCATCGTAAATAACTGGTTGTTCCTAAGGTGAAGACATATATAATTTTTAAACTGTAGAGAATTGTTGTTGGAGAGTCGCATCCGTTTTAGAAATGAAAATAAATGAATGAAGCAATAGTGTTTTTTCAAAAAGAGTTAAAATTTTCCAAAAGGAAATGCAGATATATTGGTATAAGATGCGATATTTTCTTGAGGTAAAATATTCAAGAGAACGTAGATAAGTATAGAAACAGTTTCTAGATACGCCTAAAACAATAATCTATACTTATAAAAGGCAAGGTTTGTGTGTTTGTCTGCGATGTCCAGACGAATCTATCCCCCTTACAGCCATGAAATTTGGCACACAGGTAGTCGCAATGGTGACTGAATGCACCTCGAAGCCGAAATTTTAAAATTTAATCTAGAAAATTTTTTATTTAATGTTTTGTGTTGTTTTGGTTGATTTTTCGCACTAATTTCTCAACAGAATGGTTTCGGATAATTGTACGACAAAAATAGATACACCATCAGAAAGAGCACGTGATTTCCGTTCTAAAGAAGTTGTTTCGAATATCTAACGTACTTTACTGAATTTTGAAATTTTTAAAAAAAATACCCAGTTTTGCCATCGAGATGTTACATTTGTTTTTAAATTTGTTGCATCCGACTTTCTAACAGCACTATTATTTTCTATTTTTTTCAGCTTATTACCGAAACGGTTCTGTCCGATTTAAAACAAGAACGATTACAATATCTTTAGCCGTTTTTTTTAATTAATTTTTTTTTTCTGGGCGGTTGAGAGTTATTTTTCTCGATCGAGTTCCTCGCGCGGCACTTCTTCGAAACGTTGCTGCCAATTTTGATTGGCGGACGCGCAGGATACGTCATGACCTTCACCTGAATGAATTTCTTCGATTATTATATTCGGATTCGATTTAATAATGCTTGCTGTATAATAATCATTTTCGCGTTCCAATTTTGTAATATTGTTTTGGATTAACGTACTCCGTACTGTAGCGCGAAGAAAAAAAATAAGCAGGAAAATCAAATAATGTGTATCTTTTGATTTGATTTTGTTTTCAAAACTTTTTCATGTCATTGTGCACGGTTTTTTTCCATTTTGTTAAAATCCTGGATCCACGGGCAACGCCGCGCGCGTACTGCTAGTAAATAAATAAATAAAACTTAATTCTATATTAAAAATGCAAATTCTACATTCAAATTGTTTAATAGTAAAGCAAGAGCTCTTTAGACGCATTGTTTTCATTTCTATTGTTTAGTTTCGGTTCTGAAAATTTCACACTTCCGGTTTATAATATCGGAAATAATTTCGTTTCTAACTAACGTAAGAACAAAAGTAGGCCATTTTTGGAATCATAATTGTATGGACTTTGATACAAAGAAATAAAGAAAACGGTAATTTTGAGGGAGGCACATACCTTAAGATTCAGATGTTATATAATTTTTAAGAAGATTTATATATGAATTACCTAGCTGAAAACGTACTTATTCTATGAAACAACTTAATTATACGCTTTAAAGCATATGTAAATACACAATTTAAAGACTATTTTTATACTTTTGTTATTCTGACGAAAATTTTGAAGGAGAAATTTCTGTATGTATCTTTTCCTTACATTAATATTAACAATTTTTCACCCGGTGGGGAAAATCGCGATTTTCTTTGAGCGGCTAAGAGTGAAGCTTTATTCGTATTTACATCTATTGTCAACAGAGATTGTTAACACATTTTTAGACGATTTTTATGGTATTTGCTGCTCTATGTTACTTATTTTATTATGTTTCGAATGCTTAACAATCTTCTACATCTCAACTTCCATGATAATAATGCCATTTCTAGTAGCGGAGGAAATATTTTATCCTATTCCTCTTGAACAGCATTCTAATGTTCACAAAGGGCTGTAGATCGACGCTTGAATAATGCGCTTTTTAAAACTCCAAAAGCGCATAAATCCATGTGTGATACAGTAGGAGATTTAGCAGGAATATCAGTGCATGGTATAGACTTAACACTCATTTTTTGTTCTATTTTTTCTAGGAAATTGATAGTGGATTATGATGCGTGGTTGTGTGCTTCGTCGTGATGCATTTCTATTCATTGATGGCATTATGGGTGAAGAGATGTTACTTAATATCTGAAGATTGGGGATAAAATATGTTCCTGATAGTATGTGGAGTTGTTCTTAAACTTTTTCTAAATTCTCTTTACTTTTATATTGATGTTATATGAAAAACCAACAACAATCACAAATTCATAAGAAAAACTTTCTTTACACGCTTTAAGATTTTTTCTCCTCTTTCATGATGGTAAATTATCCTTTATTTTGTAGCAATCATTTAAATTTTAGATCCAAGATTTATCAAGTGTTGCAATATTTTTCCGTTTACCTCCGGATAAATGTTTTTCATCAAGAATTCTGCAGCGCGTTCTGCGAGGAAAAAGATGATAAACATTTTATTTTTTTATCTTTTTAAGATTGAAATCAATGTTAATATTTTTTACAGTTGATAATGTGCAATTTTAATTATTTTGTAACAAACCATTGATTTGGGGGATTTTCTATTAACATTAAAGATCTCGCCTTTGCCATTTTCGAAGAACTGCGTTTTTTCCTCCGATACGTATTTGGAAATCTTTTTTCCACTTGAAGCCAAACTGTGACGATATTTTCTTTTCTTATTAGCAATGTTATCTATCGTGGATTTAGATATCGAAAAACCATGGTCTTCACAGCGTCTTTGAATACTTGAATAAGAATAATTCTCTAAGGAATGAGAAAAAATGTAGCCTTCCAGCCATCGTTTCTTTCAAACCGCCATTTTGCATGAAAACAAAACTTTTAAGTAATAGACGATAAGTTAAACTTTCAAAAATGTAATTGTTGCGAAAAATAAATTTCCACACAAGCACACTTTTGCACATCCATAAGAGTACAAGAACGTTTATATTTGTTACTCTTTTCCGAATGACATACTTACCGTTCAGCAACGGATTCCGAGACTACCACTTTTGGACGATTTTATACCGGAAAGGGATGTCAGGCAATGAGTCATATGAGCGCATTTCCGGAGTTCTTTGTTAGATCACGCTCAGTAAAATGTAAACATCACCCTTCCATTCTTCACTTTACCCCTATTTTGATGAAAATAACTCCGCCCGGCGCATGCGCAAAAGCGCGGAGTGTTTGCAAATCCGTTGCTATGCAATGCATTTCTATGTGTATGCGGTATTTACTCCGTATAATACTGCTAATGCTATAATTTTGGCCAATTGCCGTTACAGACAAGGATCGGAATTTCTACTGAAATACAATTTCTGAGAAAATTTTATAATTAATATTTTAAATTTATCGCTTTTTTAAATATTTTGGATACAATTAACTTCTGTATCTTATTTTTACACATTTTTATTTAACTCGAGTTGCTTCTTGCTTGGAAAGATGAAATTTTGTAACAAATTTTTAATTCTCTTCCAGACATATTACAGTTCTGAAATTTCCTACACTTGTGTATTCTTTTTGGCAGTTTACTATTTTAATATTTTCAGAATTAATATATAAGATAATCGATTGATATAAATTTCTATTGCGTAAGCGTTGCACACACAGGTTGGGTAAGTGATATAAAGATCCCATAATATTTAAGATAATGAAATATAAATTAAAGAGTATAAAAGTAGAAGATAAATTAAAATTAAATCATAGAATATTTTTTTGGATTCCTACTAATTGTATTGCAGATATGAAATATGTAGTTGCGAAACAGAATTGTAACAGATCTCACTTAATACCAAAACATTCCAGCATTCCTAAGCAACTAATGTAATTTATACGATTCAAATAAAACAATTATCTTCCGATGCAATTATAGAAAGTAAGTCTAACAACTACAATTAATAAAATGAGAGAAGTTAATTCAGTTGGAATAATCAATGCGTATACCTAACCCAGAAAACCACTATTTCTCCCGAATAATTACTCACTACCTTGTCAAATATGTTCTTTCAGATTTCCTCCAATTTAGCGAACAACTGACTTATTTGATTGCTTTGTTTAGAATTTTACGGAAATGAATAAAATGCATTACAGAGCACTTTCTGCGGAGCAAATGGTTCTAGCCAGATTCGTTGTTTCATTAATTAATTCCATGCAGAATGCGAGTGTCCTAATGAAACAGATGTCGGTAGCAGATATGGGTTAATATTTCACAATTTGTTCATTCGTCAAAGAGATAAATATTAGTCAAAAATTAACGAATGCAAATATGGAACTGTGAACTATTTGATAAATGGAATCGGTAATATCATCTATGGAGGTATTATTTGACGTAGTTTAAGTTTAGATATTTTCAGATTTTGTGAAAGTTTAATTTGTTGCAGAATATTGCGTAAAATATTCTAATGTCGAATCGCCGTTGTTGAAATCCCTTGTGCTTCTTAATATTGTGATAAATTTGTCTTGTGGGTTACGTGAATGCAATCCAATAAGCAGGATTAAAAAATAAAGTTCTTTATTTTACAAATATTCCAAGCAAAGAAACGTAGCACAAGTATTAACACAGCACTAGTAAAAATTCACAACAGACTACCAATAAATCTCAACACAGCGCTCAAAGGTTTCTTGTTAGCTCACCAGCTTGCTTGCTGATCAAAATCCAACTACCTCTTCTTGGCTTGAGAGCTTGCCATTACACTTTTGAACAGGAAGTGACTTCATTACGTAGGAAGTGACGTAATCTCTAGAAAGTTCATGAAGCCAGTAGAAATAGGTTGAAAGTTCGAGGTCCTTCTAGAAAAATCTCTTTGTCGCTAAAGTCGCCAACTTTGCCGCCAAGTCCACAAAATGATTGGCAACTTTGTCGCCAAGGTCGCCAAATTTATCGCCAAGTCGCCAAGATTAGCGTCTCAGGGAAACGACTTTATAGCTTTGTAACAATATTTTATTTAAAATTAAAATAAATTTTCATTTATAGAGATATTATTTAGTGTAGTTTTAGTTTGAACATTTTCAGTTTTCCTCAAATTTTAATTTATTACAAAATATAAAGTAGAATATTCTAATGACAATGAAACATTGTTTAATTTTGTTGGGTTTTTTAATATTTTATCTTAAAGTAAAATCATATTTCATTTCTAAGGCAATTTAATTCACTACCGCCAACAAAATCTATGAAACTCTTTTTTGGTCCTATGCAATTATTAATAAAATATATTGACTGTTATATATTTTAGTTTGATGAAATCGCCAAATAATGGGAGAAGAGTCGTAGCCAAATGAACACTACCATCCTCATATCCGATATTCAGTACAACCGAAATGCCTTAAAAATGACACAAACCTTTAAGTCTACAAGGATAGCATGAAAACACCAGCTACACAACATTTTTTATATTTACTCATTAGTTTTAATTAGAAAAATACAACCTATACAATACGCAGAAACCTTTGATATAAATAATGCTCATCAAAAATTCAGCGCAATATAGGGGTACCCTTCAGCACACGCACCCATTTTGGGGACATTAGCGAACACGCGGGGTCATTTTGACCCCAAATTGTTAGAAAATGAATCCTTATTTTATTGGTTATTTGTACAAAAGTAAAATATGGTCGAATTATAGGAATATATTTTTGTACAAATAACTTGTATTTATGACAGAAATGCAATTTTTAATAAGAAAAAGGAAAATTGAACTTAACTTTTTTCCCATGTCGCGCACGTTCGTACTCTGGCATAGCGATAACGTTAAATGAATCTGAAACGCTAGCACACACAGGGATCAATTTGACCCCATTCCCCCCAGTAAAAAGTGAGACACCCTGTTTCATCGCCTTTTTCTGCTTATATCTTCTTCTTCTATCTCGACCATGAAAGTACAGGAAGCAAAAGTCGTAAGTTTATAGAAAGTCTTAGATTTTCTTAACAAAAGAGAATGGGTGGGGTCAAAAAGACCCCGTGCGTGTGCTGACGGATTAAAGTACGAAGGGCTTGCAGAGCTTTCTTGGCCACTTTTGAACGTCATTGTTTTCGTGTTCTGGGGCGTTATCTCATCGAAACCGATCATTACAAGCGGTTTGTTGATCACCAGAACCGGAGGAAATTCTATGTCTTAAGATAAGGGAGATCCGTGCCATGCTGCTTTTATTAGTACAACTGAATGATAGTTATATCCTTTATCACTACAATTGTCAACTACTGTATACAGGGTGTCCACTAAAGTCCTTCTACTCCACATTAACTTGAGAACGGCGACAACTAGTGCCCCAAACTTGGTGTCCCGGTAGAATAAAGTGAGATCGGTTACAGCGCCATCTGGTGGCAAACAACGGAGTTGGCGTTCGTATCTCTAAAACGGTACAAGATAGGGTGAAAAAGTCATTTACAAAATTATAGAGCGTCTTCGATTTAGAACGAAAAGACACATTGAGCGCAATAATGTTCAAAACAAAGCGTATGAAATGAACATTTGTTGGGTCGCAATTTCCAACACTGATACACCAGAAAAGCGTTAGAAAGAAAACAAAAAAAATTAGTTATCAGCAGACGCTACCTTCTATTTTCCTTCGAAATGCTCTCTGTCAGCTACAATGCACATCTGGAATTTTTTTGGATTTTATTGTTTAAAAGATTGTGTTTTCTCCTGTTGTCTCGAGTTGTTACGTCACAGGTATGGAAAATCGCGACCAACCAAATGCGCGTTTTACACGTTTTGTTCTAAGCATTATTGCGTTAAAGGTGTTTTTTCGCAGTAAATCGAAGACTCTCTACGATTTTGTAATTGACTCGTTCCCCGTATCTTGTACTGTTTTCGAGATAGAAACGCGCTGTAACCGTTCTCACCGTGTAGCGCATGGTCACTTTACTATACCTAGACACCAAGTTTGTGGCAATAGTTGTCGCCGTTCTGAAGTTAATGTGTGATAGAAGGACTTCAG
The DNA here is from genome assembly GCA_013235015.1 of Araneus ventricosus. Taxonomy (NCBI): domain Eukaryota; kingdom Metazoa; phylum Arthropoda; class Arachnida; order Araneae; family Araneidae; genus Araneus; species Araneus ventricosus. Next base: position 47,053 of record BGPR01001086.1, on the reverse strand, counting down.
TGGACACCCTGTATATAATAATGAAATACGAAATATATTAATGATTAAAAGGCAGAAAATAATAATAAAACGCATTTTTAAACATGCTTTTATTTGTGTAAAAATATGAATTTATAATCTTTTATGAAAAATGTGGACGTCCAAACCAAACCGTTAAAGCGTCTGGGGCCTGGAGCACTGCTATACAGAAATAAATCACAATGCATATCAGAAGAATTAACACTCGTGAACATTCATTAAAATTGCAATACATTTTAAAGGTGATTAAGTTTTCAATGTGCTTAGAATACTTCTCTCAATGAATCAGAATTTTACGATCTTGTCTCGATATCCCCATTTTTTATAAAAACATATTTTCAAAAAAGAGGCATTTAAATCATTAGGAATTGCACAAATCAACTTCAAAAATGTGAAACTAAACTAAATACATCACATTTACTCAGAGATCTCACCAACATCTAAAGAGAGCCTGAACAATCCTGTATTTATTTATAAAATAACTCAACATGGTACAGGATTCCCTAAAGGACTCGAACAAAGATTTACATGTATAACAAAGCCCTAAAACGAGTTTTTCGCTTCGAAAAGAATGACTCGCAGCATAGTTGAATGAAGTCTTGCTTGCTCGGTAACATAAAGGCCGTCTAATGAGATAATTTGTTCCCAACTTTAATTTAGTAGCCGTGGAAAAGCAGCTACCGAGATATCTTAAAGCCGGGAAGGTTAATTCGTGCGTACCATCCATGATGAGGCGTGATTTTTGAAAAGAAGAGCAGTTGCATGTTAAGAGGACGGTCTAATGCAGTTTTCAACGTTCAGGATCTTTCGCTTTGAAATATGTTTGTTTAGATTAGATAAACGGATGAAGGGTTTAAGATTTTGCTTAGAAAACTGGTTACTTTATTGATTATTTACAGAAAAGGTGGAATCACTAAGTAAAGCTCTTTTTCATTTTTTTCATTAACCTTTTCGGCAACTATTGGGCATATACATCTCGGAGATTAGAACATTTTCCCATAGCCCTATTTTTACATGGATTTTTATGTTTTCAGTGTTCTTAAGGAATTAGGGAATAGGATTGTGATTAAAGAAACTTGGAAACACTCTCAGATTGCAAATGGCGAACTAATGTTTTTGTTGTCTTAGAAACAAGATTATTGTTAAATGATGTAAAGTCTTTTTCCTGACGTGCTAATTATATGGCAGGAAAGAGTGTGTTACAGATGTTTTACTCCAATAGTCCTAGTCGACTATAAGATTGGGACATACTGTCACAGGAGATTTCCGGGAAAAGGTAAAAGTGGCCAACTTTAAGTTCATAGTAAACTTTTTATTATGTTAACATTAAATTAAACTACTTTTCATAGTTAAATATCAATCATGCAAAAGTTCGGTCAAAAGGGTTAAAATTTAGAGAATGTAGTCAAGTGCAACACTAATGAATTGGCATGAATCAAGAACAAGGCAAAAAGACTTCATAAAGACCTTTCTCTGTATATGATGTTATCAAATGTCTTCCTTTAAGGTTTGTCTTGTTATTATTTAAATAAAAATTAAACAAAATTGCTAGATTATTTCTCTTTGCATTGATATGGAACTGAAATTTTTATTTTATTAAGTTCTAGCCGCCTTTGTCGACTTGTTCTCGCGGAATAATGCCTTTCCTAACTGCTAAACTATTAATACGTGATGTATAACTATATGAAATTTACACTTTTTGCTTGATAAAACTGCAAAATATGAATATAATGGAAATTAGAATTTAGGCAAAAATAAATTAACTTTTTCTATGCCTGCTTTCGAAATAAAACATTTTAATATTAACGACCTGACTGCGTATCGCGCTATTTCCGAGGGTTACAAGAAAGTCTTTTTTCTGCTGCATCCTGCGATTTTTGCAGGTTAATGTGTTTACTTAATACTTTTCTAGTGTTGGATCATATTATACTAATAAAGCTTTGCATATAAACAACAACTATCATGGCTCAACGGTATTTCAACATGTAGGCAAACGTTGCATCAAATAGTGATTTAAAAAACTACACAGTCAGAGGGTTCATTGTTTCCACTAAATGTCTGCATAAGGCCAAATTTAATAGTAAAATATTAACAGATGAAAAAATTTGCAAAATATCTGCTACATTATGCTTATTACATGAAAGGATGTTACTTTGAAAACCTAAATGACATAACATTAAAGGGTAATATGATACTTTGAAAACTTCAACGAAATAGAACGAAAAGGTAACTAAATTTCCAAAATTAGTATCAAGAAAATTATTAAAAATATCACTTGGAAAGTACTAACTGTCAGGAATATGCCAAATAATAAATTTTGTGAAGAATAAAAGACTGCTTTCATTTTTACGTAGCTAAAATGTCTCAAAGATAAGAAACTCAAATTATAAATAATTTGACAATAATGAAGCTAAAAATCTGTAATTAGGTAGCAAACGAAAAAACCAATATGAGTTATCACATTATAAAAAAATATTAATTTGTAGCTGGAGCAAGAAAGTATTTCACAATACATTACTTATCAAATAAATTAAAAATTTCAGTTCCGTTCAATGAGCTTGAGTTGAGAAGCACATTTTAAAATGTGTTTAGCATTAAAATGTAAGGAAGTGAAAATCGATCTTGCAGTTAATGTAATTAAATCTTTTAAAAAGATTAAGCTTTATTAATATTAGTTTTACTAGCGGAAGATAATATGCACGAATTATTTCAAGTAACAATAAAACTACTTTGACATTTCATTAAAAACAATGAAAAGTATTGCAAATTTAAAAAAAAAATTGATAAAATTAATGAAGACATTGTATGAAAATGAAATTGTATCATCCAAGAGATAATTACTTGGACTTTTAAATCTTGTAAAAATAATTTTCTCGAAATTAGCTTTTCGAAAGATATTGGGAAAAAATCCCAAAATCTTGATAATTTTTTAATTTACTCAATATCGTTTGTCTTCTTTTCTCTTTTCTTTGATCTTCTTTGACAGACTTTGGAACTTTAAACTCTTTTCTCTTGTTTTGAAGATTCTTTTTGAAGTTTCTACTATCGAATCAGTTTTCAAGATCGGACAACACACACACAAAATCTGTAGATTTTGCTAATGATAACTGCTTGTAGACAAACAAGCATTTATCTTTATATATATAGATTGGTATGGACTAAAAAATAATTTTTCTTAACAGGTTTCTTTTATTTCGTTGTACCATCATGTGTGTTATTATAAGTGGGGTAAAAATATAAGCATAAACTTTTAAAACATGCTGTCTTGAAGAGGCTAAAAAATGCAGGTTATATAAGTAGATTTTAATGCTATCCGATATATTTTGGATGAAGTTGAGTCTGCATTGCAGGCTGATAAAAGTATAATCAGTAATTAAATGTTCAAAAGCTTCCGAATTGTGCCAAAATATATATAGTAAACCTCGGAAATCCGAACGACAGTAATCCTAAATTTCGAATAATCCGAACATTTCTTTTTAATTTTCTGAAAAAAATTTATTAAAAAATGAAGGAAAATAACAATAAGGAATCAGAAACAGAGTTCATGTTTATTGCTGTTTTAAAAGACATTTTTTAATTGGCATTTAAGAATGAAAAAGCACCTTAGTTAGTTGAACCAAAATCGGATGTCTTCTTTTGCTTGACTTTTGCTAAACCCGCTTGGCGAGGCGAATCGCAGCTACCTCTTTCGGTACAGTCACAGAGCACCCAAAGTCAATACTCTACTGTAGGGAAGGCTGTTGTTGCAAAAAACCGTTTTGTTTCACCTCCAGTTTAACTTGGCTGTAAAAACCGCACAAAATACCGGTTTTTGGTTTGTGAAAAGAAAATGCAACGTTTGTGGACAGAATTTTTTGTTAATAATAATATACAATAAGTAAGTATTAATACAATAATTAATTAATGTAATAAGTAATGATTATAAATAAGTAATTAATACAATATGTAATTAGTGCAATCTGTAATAATAATAAATGAGTAATTGTTGCAATTAGTAAGAATTATAGGCAAAATTTTTCATTAACATTGCTTTCACAAGAAATTAATTCTTTGACCAATATTTATAATCTAATCACCTTATAAAGACTCTTTCGGCAATGTGTTGATTCGTCAGTCAACACCTCTAATCGGAAAAACATCATTCAACGTAGAATCTAATCTTTCTGACGCCACGGAACTTCCGACTAAAGATAAATATTTTTTGGCTATAGAAAACAGATGCCGTTTGCAGCCACCATTTTTTATTAGTATTTTTTGCAGGAAATAAATCCATTGGCCAATATTTATCTGTTCATAAAGACTCTTGGGGAAAGTATTTGATATTGTAGATGGCGTTTCTGCTGTACCGGGTGACGTCAGTGGTGATGTTGTATATATTTGGATGCTTCTCAGCACCACCAGCGTCGTCGCTTGCAATTGCTTGCTCATGTCGGCTCTTTCGCCACGGATTTCACCTCAGTCTTCAGCGGATTCAGTTATTGGGATTTCTGGAACTAGCATGTATGCCGAGTGAATATGTGACTGTCTGTTGTAAATAAAAGGCATGTTTGTTATATTGGAGTCTCTAGTCTTCTTTGAGATAGTATCTGTCCTCGCCTTCCGCGACAACTCTTTCAGTAATCCGCCAACCAATAAACGCCTTTAGGAACCGGTTGCTGGTGATTGGCCTAAGATGATGAAATTCAAAGCTTTATAAATTGATAAATGTTAGTCTAGTGGAACCTGAAATCGGGCCTATCTTCCGCCTCGGTTTTTGGATTAAAAAAATAACCAGTTTAAAAAGAACCGGAAAAACAAGTTAACCGAAACAAAAAAAAAACGGTTTTCGGTTTAAACCGGTAAGTTCTTCCCATCTCTACTCTTCTGCATTTGGTATACCTGAAGTATTTTACAGAATTATCCGGACAATCCGAATTTCCCGGGATCCGAGCAGAGGCCAGCCCAATTAATTGGGATTCTCGAGGTTCTACTGCATATCTTCCTTCCTTGAAAATTAAGTAATTAAAAGAAGAAAAGAATATCAATTAAAAAATCTAAATTAAAGAAAAACTCAAGTGCTATAAACTAGTAAGTGCCTTTTAAATGAATTTGTGAAATTGATTACGAGCACTCAAAAATTCCAATTTGATAAAACAGTAACACCAAATGCGCTTAGTAACAGACTGTAGCTGATTTCCCTCAAGGTTTGTCATTACGGACTTGGCGACAGGATCGTTAATCGCTTAAGAACTTTGTTTGAAACGCTTAACGAATCGAAAAGACATGGCTAATATTTTGAACGCTTTCGTCAAGCAGGAACACCCAGGGGAGTGTAATACTTCCTTTCAGCTTGTTGAAATTTTCAATAACAAGATTAACAGACAAACGGAATGTTTAAAATTCGCTCTTTGAAGTGGCGATAATGAAATAAGGAGATGAATTAATGCGCCGAATCACAGAATGTTAAATGAAGGGAACTGTTAAGGAATGCTATGCAAATTACCAACGGCAAATGGAAAATTGAAATAATTTGATCATATATAGTAAGAAGTTTAGGATGGAGGTGAATTATTGCTTTTGATGATTCTTGGGATCTTGTCTCTTTGGAATATGGATATGTAGTTAAAATTCCAAACGTCTAGAAGAGACATTAAAATCATTTCAATAAAAATTTCGAATCGTTGAGTTCCCATACGATTTCATAAACGTTTATATTTTATTTGTCAATTTTCTTTCTATCTACATGATCGACCATTTTGAATTAAATATCTTATTCTCTTGCTGAATGGTGACAACACTGGATTTTTAACATCGATTCATTTTCATTAAAATGTTTTTATTATTTTTTTTTGTTTATAATGAGGCTTTTCCGGCACAGAGAGCCTCCCAAGATCAGAGAAGTCGCAGATTCCTGACCTTAAAAAAGGATCAAGCCCTGTACATGATGTATGTTAAACAGGCTAAGAATTCTGGCTGGAAAACATTCTGCACAACGCCTCAAACCCTTATGGTAAACAATACAAAGCCGCCTTTCGAAAAACTATTGCTCCAGTCCATCTCATAGCCTTAAAGAACAGCAATGCCACTGGAAGCGAGCTTAAAATTGCAGACAATATCCTGGAGCAAATATTTCCGAATCCACTAGATTATGCGAACCTCCCAACATTAAGAACTAATACACCAGACGATGCCCCCCTTCACAAATGAGAGAATTACAATTGTCATCAAAAACCTTCATAAGGGAAAAGCACCAGGACCAGACGGAATTGACAATATATTTATTCAACAAATAAATAAACGTTTTCCTATCCTGTTCATGGAGCTGCTCAACAAATGCGTGCATCTCGGGACGTTTCCTCACCCCCTAAAATTGGGTAATATTGTCCTATTCAGAAAAGAAGGTAAACCTGAGGACGAAGCTTCTTGTTATCGACATATCTCTCTACTGCCAACTATTGGAAAGGTCTTAGAGAAACTCCTTATCCAGAGGCTCAATTACCACCTGGAGAGACTTAATAAGATTAGCGACAAACAGTACGGATTCAGAGAGGGGCGCTCGACGGAGCTAGCTATTCACCATCTCATTCAAAAAATCAATGAAGGCAAAAAGAAAAATCCGCATGTCCTGGTACTCCCAATTGATATTAAGGGCGCATTCGATAACATTCAACACTCCTCAATTGTCAACTACCTGGACAGTAGTCACTGCCCCCAAAACATCTCAACTATTTTCAGAAATCTACTTCTAAACAGAAAAATTATTCTGAATTCCAGCGAAGGACCAGCCATTAGAGATCAGAGGATGGGCTGCCCATAGGGTTCCTGCAGTGGTCCAACCCTCTGGACCTTAGTCACAAACGAAATTCTGCAGGAAACCTGGCCAGAAAACACAACCATTCAAACCTTCTCCGTCGACTTTGTGATCGTCTCTCACGCCCACACGAAAATAAAAATTGAATACCAAATCCATGCAGCAATAGAAAAATTCATTAACTGGACCAAGAAAAATAAACTTCAAATTTCTACAGGCAAAACTCAATACATCCTTTTCAGCAATTTAACAAGACCCCCACGGATTCGATGGCAAGAAGAGACAATCCAAAGAAAACACACAATAAAATATCTCGGACTCCTTATAGATGACAAACTAAACTGGAATGCGCACCTTCTAAATCTCTCAACCAAATCATTTACTCTTTACTAGAACCTACTAAAGATTACCGGGAAAAACTGGGGATTTTCCCTTAAACCCAGAAGAATGCTGTACAAGACTGTAATAGAAAGGATGCTTGCTTACGGAGCTGCAGTCTGGTGCCTTTACCGACCAGTTAGAATCAAAAGGAAACTCAACACAATGAAAAGACCATTCCTGCTTACTCTTAGAGGAGCATACAGAACAACAGCAACCTCGGCACTCCAGGTCATACTTGGAATTCCACCTCTCTACCTCCAGCTCCATCAAGAGGCCAGAGTCACAGCCATTCGAAGACTCAACATCTCCCTTCCAGACACTTTGACAACTCTCGTACCTGGAGAGGTTGAAAAAGGGGAAACGGGCTGGGCTGCACATCCCGCTGAATGTCCGTCAGAAGAACAGATTTCTTTGGTAGATGGAGGGGGTATAACATCGGGAACCCGCATCTACACGGATGGCTCGAAGACCGAAAAAGGTGTAGGGGCAGAATTTTGCGTCTGGTCAGGACAAAATATAGTCTACAGATGGTTGGCAAAACTGCAAGACTACAATACAGTTTTTCAGGCGGAACTTCTGGCCTTGAAACACGCAACAGACCATGCAACCAGCCTCCCTCACCAGACAATAACCATTCTAGTGGACAATCAGGCGAGTGTGCAGGCGGCAGCTAACCCAAGAAGTATAAACACAACAGCTAGAGAGATCTGTAAGAGCCTTATCACGAATAAGCATATTCACATTTCTTGGATCAAAGTTCACGTGGGTTACGACGGAAACGAGGAAGCGGATAGAGTAGCAAAAGAAACTGCGGAGTCTGATAGAGACCCACTTTCTGTTAAGGCACCCATTTCCTTTCTGAAATCAGTTTTCAAGAAAAAATGATGGAGGACTGGCAGTCAGATTGGGAAGATGAAGATACGGAGAGGTCCACATTTAACATTCTGCTAAGAATCTCGACTCAACCATGCTACTAGAAAAGGGAAGAAATCCTGTTTCCTACAGTACACGGCCAATTTCTCTCGTACTTGAAAAGGTTTAACCTGGCCATGACAGCAAATTGCCCGTGTGGAAGCACAAATGACACTCCCTTGCATTATGCGACAGAGTGCATTCTGACTGCATCCTTCCACATGACTAAACCGGCACAGCAACATGAGCTAATCTGGTTCCGCATCGTCGCCTGCAACGAAGGCTCCCGACTTAAAATCCAAAGATTGCTTCACCCTTTTAATGATTTTCAAGAGCTTTTTCGAATTTCCAATATCATCTCTCACTTCCAGCCTCTTCCATTACCTGCAGGCCGACATGGGGAATTTTTTGCGCCCTCTTCGCCGAAGTGACAGCGCACCTGAACTATTCTCCGCTTCCACACAGAAACACTTCCACTTTATGAAGAAAAGAACAATCAACAGAACAGACACACATGTGCTTTAACACTAACATTTATGATTGTTTGTGTGGACTTCTTTATTTGGTTAGTTTTTTTTGCTCTCTTGTTTGTTGATATTGTACACTTCATTCTCATATTTCTTTCCTGTTTACAGTTTTTGTTTGTATGTGGTTTTATATGATATTCCCCTTTTTGTTTTTGTATATTATCCCAGATTTTTAGATTTGTATTTTGTAACTCTTTTTCATCTCTCTGCTGTGAAGATTCCAGAACAGCTGCTAAAATCGGCCCCACCAAAGTAGCCACCTGGATGGTCGGTAAAACTCCAAAGGAGAATTCGCCCAAAGAGCTTCTTCTCACTTCATATCTAGTTACACTTGGCACACAAAACCTTTTCGGAAACTCCCAATTAAGAAGGAGTGATGGTTTCTTTTTTCAGTTGAACTGAGACGAGACTATCCATAGACCAGACCGCTAATAGCCAAGACTGTCACTGGACATAAATCAACCGCCTGGTGAAAGGAAGACCTCATTGGTGGCATCACCGAATTGTCAGAGAATCCTCACGAATTGGGCGAAAAACTTCACTTGTTGGGCGGACCTCGTTCCTCGGAAAACGGAGATTTAAGCTGCGTCAAGAAAGAAAAGAAAAGAGTTGATTTTTCGTTCGGTGATCATTTATTGATCGGATTCCGATCATAGCATCGTGTTTCGAGTGCTGGATCTTCGGATCGGTTTTCGAAATACTTGAGTACCTTGCGGCCAGTTGTGTTGCAGAGTTTAGAAGCTGTATGTTTCTGTTTTACTGTTTAAGGAGAGCATAGCTCTTGTATCTGAACTGCTGGATTTTTATTCGAGATGAGCGGATGCTCATGAGGACTTATTGAACAATACTTTTAAATAGAACTGTTGCTCTGAATGACTGTTATTTCTACCTGTAGAGGTTGTCTTAAACACCATCCTGTAAATTTACTCACGTCTATAATATTCTGTACATAAATCATTGCTTATTTTGTAATCTATAATAACCAGGAGTAACTTTAAAATAAAATTATTAGATTTGAAGATAGTTTAGTTGTTGATTCACGCTACCCGTGGTCTGACGACGTCACACTGCATTCGCCTTTATTTTCTAGACAGTTTAGGAGCGTATTCCGATGTTTCTTCCACTTCATGTCCGCTACATTGTGTAAATAACCAAAAGGTTACAGTCGCAGGGGCATGAAGTGGTGTTCTGTTCTGTATATTCTAATGATTCGTATGAGGTGATTCTTCATATGTGGATTTTCAACAAATGCATCTAGAGAGATCTTAACTAGTGCCTCCAGCTTGACCACCAACTTCGACCAACTTAAATTTTCTGCATCTAGTTGGTAAGCTATCATAACTCGCATTCTTTTGCACCTCCATAGTTCCAGCTCTTATGGAATTATAAATGGGAATGTGAGAGAGAGGGATTCCTTACATCTCCGGACAAACAGAATCTACCTGCACCTTCCGGCTTGCCCAAAGAATTCTTTTTGTTCAACTCGTTCGCTGTAGGGGGCCCAAATATCGCCTACGTTCCTATCATCGCCCACCGTGATTTCTTTTATATTTTAAATGATTCATGGTGGGCACTAACAGAACTTCAAAGCCTCCCTCTTTAGTAGTTTTTTTAAGAAGGCATTTGAATCTGTGTTGATTTGTTTCTGGAAATTTTTTCTGATTTTCGTGTTAGATGAATTAATGATCATGTTTCATTACCTTTATAACTGCCTACTTTTTGGTGTAGTTTATATTTTGTTTGGCGTTCCTGTTCTGAAGAGGCTGACGCCATGTTTGAGGGTTCGGTTGTTCCCAATATCGCCCACTTGAGGTTTCACATTACCGCCCACTTGGGGATTCCCATCATCTCCCTAGCGCTTTGAGGGGCACTATATTAAAAAAAATTACCTTTAAAAATACATGGTTGATGTCTTATCACCTGACAGTGTTACTAAGGGTTTTTTTTTTATTTTTATGTTTTATTTAGGGGAAAAGTGCTAAAAGAATACTTTAACTCTATTGTGCTAAAGTACAGAAAAAGCAGTCTTTTATTACTTTCGATTTTTTTCTGACTTAATTTTCATGTTTAATAGTGAAATTATGATCATAGCATAAGTTACACTTTATTTTAATACATTTTAGACTTATTCTATATTAGGAACATATAGTGGGGGATATTAGGAACACTTTTTTTAGAAGGAAAAATTATGCAGTCGCAAAAAAAGTTTTGGTGCGTGTGTTAAACTTTTGTGTTAAAATTGTAATTCTGTATAAATTTGAATAACAGTCTAGATAATAGATTGGATAATTTTTGAGACAAATTCTACATAAATTAGCCTTCAGATTAAAATAATAGTTTAAGTGGGCAATATTTGGGACCCCAACCCTATATTTGACACAGCCGTTTCTTACCAGAATTTGACGTCACATATATGTGACAAACGTAAAATATATTACAATTAAGGTTATATAATCTCGAAAAGCCTCTTGGGCTGTGATGGATGTATTTCCCAGGAGACCTTAGTAGCGAACGGGTTAATAAAATACTTTACAGTAGTTTAAAGAATTACTCCAAGGAAATTATTTGTAACATTTCTCCTTCATTTCTGAGAATATTTGTCTATGAGAAATGGCAACAACAACCTTAAAGGATATTGTTTTTTTTTCAAATGCTTAAGGAATCAAGATGACTGGCTAATATTTTGAATGATTCTGCCAATTAGAGCAAGCTTGAGGAGAGTAATAATTTCGTTCAGCTTATTGAATGAACTCGCAAACATAATGCTTAACATTCGTTCTTTGAAATGTGTACTAATAAAATAAGACGAAACATTTTGAGATTTAATTACTGAATGTTAAATAAAGATAAATGCTAACGAATCCTCTGTGAATACGCCGCCGTAAATTGAAAATTAAATAAAGTATTCAAATTCAGTGAGACTTCTAAGAAGGCAATGTACTTCTTGCTTTTGATAAAACATAAGACTTTGAAACTACATATTCTCTATAGAATTTATTTATGTAATTGAAAATTCATAATGAATAAAAAAGACGTTGAATGCATCTCAAAAAGCATTTGGTTTCGTTGAAAAATTTTAAAAAAATTAATGATGGCATGTTCAAGTAGCATTAGTCTTTATTCTTATGATTTGGCGAATGCTTCAATTAGGATTCTTTTTTAATTCATATTTAATTAGACAGGTCGAAAGGAAGACTGTCTTTTGATGTATAGCACATCTTTAAAATTGTCTTGCCCAGGGGAACGTAAGTAAGTTAAAAATTCAAAAGAAATAGAAAAGACGTAGAATTGATCTGAAAAAAATTCTCTTCAGCTGAGTGTAGTTTTTTATTTTAAATATATTTACCCCTTTGGGATTTAAGAAAAAATTATATTTAATATGCTTAATTGTTTGATTCTATAATTGACAATTTGCCTTGAATTGAATTATCATATTTTCAATGAGAACCATTCGTTGTGTTATTTTTGTCTTATTTATGTATTAAACTCTTCACATTTCTTCCTAATGACAATTTTTCACTGGAATACTGATAACACAGGCCAACGCTGAATTTCGTACCGGGAATTTTTTTTAAAACTGATTTTGTATGCATTTTATGTGCTGAAAACTAATATGATCTTAGTTATTGTCCAATACTTCTTTTGTAAAATATGACAGCAGTGTTATTTACGTTAATACATTAAATTACGATTAGGGTAGAGACATTAAATAAAATAATACTTCCCTTAACTCTTTATAAGGCAGTGGTAAGGTCAAATCAATCCTTAAAAGGAATGATTTAGGGTTGGAGTAAGCTCTCGTCGAATTTTTCAACGAAATAAAAACCTAGTTCTTCAAATTTCTTACCTTAAACCATCACAAAATGTCTTGAATTGGATATTAATTATTAATTAATAAAGTTAATTAATAAAAAATTAATGTTATCCAATGAGCTAAATGAGTTTCTTTTCTTAAATTAATCTGAATTCCTAAGTTATTTTATTATACCACTATTAGAAAAAAATGGCTCTTTAAAGGGTTAATAAGTTTTGTAAAAAAATTAATTAAAAAGGAAAAACGCAGAAACACTCCTGTAAATCTCTAATAGCTTAATTAAAAATCAGAAATGTGAAGAATCCTTTAACCACTAACAGTTTCTTTTTCCAGCCATATTGTGCCTAAAAATGAGCACATTTTTTATAAGCAATTTTGTATTCAAATTTGTTTTATAAATTCAAATCAGCAGTTAAAAGTACAGTCGACGCTCGTTATAACGAGCACACATTATAAAGACCATTCCATTATAACAACCAGTGATAAAATCCCCAACTGTGTTTCCCTATGCACCCTATGTTATTTTACTTCCGGTATAATTACCGTCCAGTGTCGTCTACTCCTAATACAATGTCCGAATTCAGCGGACACTCTTCCCGGTATTTTTCAAAACTTCCTTTAGTTTCTACTTTAAAATATATTTTAGAAATGTATTTTTAATTGACAAAATTTTATTTTTAATACCAATGATAAAAAATAATTTGAATATTTAGTTGGAATCTCTTTAAAAATAGTCTATTTTTAAGGAACTTCTGAGCGTGCATGTGTACATTTTTTAATTATATCCACTATAGCGACGACTCGTTATAAAGACCTTTTGCTGTGGGACGCAGACGGTCGTTGTAACGAGCGTCAACTGTATTGATTTAACTTGCAGGGGAAAAAGGGAAATAAAAGCTGGTTTACCTAACCTAACCTGACCTAAAAACTTGTTTACACTTGCTTTGACAGCCAACCTTAATTAGACAGCTACAGCCGTTTATTAGAAATATTGGAAATTAAAGAAAGTGAAAAGGCTGGGAAAATCAGAGAATTGGCTTAGAAAATGGCATGCGCGATCGGCGTTCGGGCAAATTTGGGAAGCCCCCTTTGGCAGTGCCCAAACGGTGTTCGGGCAAAACAGTTAAGTGGATAAAAACAAAACGGAAACTTATTTTGAACCTCTCCAAAAGTTCTCTTGTTTAAAATTCTGGAATGAACTTCATTAACACAGTCTTTTTTCAGTTTACGACAGTAATTTGCCATCCCATGAGTATCCCCAGGCCCTGGTATCCCTGGTCCAGACCCTGGTCCTTCCTTGCCTTTACGTCCTGGTGAATTCTGTAACCAAATACTTCACTAGAATCTCTAATAGTTTTGTAGAAACGGTATAAATGGCTATGCAAGTAATGGACCTCCATACTTAAATTAACACCAAGGTCTATGAAACTGTTGATCATACTGTTACCAAAATTTACATAGTTTTCAATCTTGCAATGTCCTTCAAAGTTTGTGACATAACAATCAAATGAGATCCTCGGTTCTCACTGTCTTATTCATTGAAACCACGAAATGAGGATAGTTTATGAGCTCCATGATTTGAGATCCATCAGAAATTCGAGTTTTTTCTGCACTTATTCCCTTCATTTTCAGGCCAATTAATATAAAACAAGGACTACCCTGATGAAGAACTTTCATCAACTGTTTCATTAATTCTAGCTTTATATGCAGTGCAGCACGTTGCTTCTGACTAAGGCTCTTATTCACCAACTCTTTAATACTCGGATTAAACTTCGAATCAGTGTTAATCCCTTGATAATATGAAAATCCGTATTCTCAAACGAAAATCCCGAGATCACCGGCTTTTTTAACACCCTGTTTTCGATCCTCAGAAATCGGAGGATTAACAGTGATAATCCGCGGATTTTCGTTTTGCGCATGCGCATTTCTCTTCTATCTTCTATCAAAACAAACATGGCAGACGATAGATTGTGGTATTCAGACGATATATAAAGTTTAGAAATTTAAGAAATAATCGAAAGAAGGAAAAAATCTGTGCATCCAGACAGAGAGAATGATTCGGACTATATGAACAATATAGCCTTTCTATCGAGTTATCGTTTAACCTTCCAGCGGGCGCGCCTGCACGAATTTTTCGACATATCGTGCATCTTATTACATATATATATATATCGTGTTGTTTTATAAAAATAAATGCAACTTTTATTTATGTTGTCTGTATTTATTAGCTTAATAGCAAACAAAGATTTTATAAATAAAATTTGCATTTAAATTTATAAAAGAACGATACAAATATCTAATACGATGCACAATATAAGTATCTCTTGCATACGCGCGCCCGCTGGAAGATTAAATAAACATGCAGACGAATTCAGTCTTGAAAATCTGAAATCTCCTATTGGATTGATTTTTATTGCCCTTCCTTTTTAGATTTTTGTGGTACATAATCAATTGTTTCGCATTTCTTTTTGAAACTCCGGGAAAGCTGTTGAACATGGCAGTTAATTCCGACCAGGCGCTTGCCTTGTCATTATTAGTTGTTGCATCTGTTTTTTTTATTTTCAATTACCAATTTGAATTTATCTAAAGAGAGGAGAAAAGCATCGGCCTTAATTTCTGTAAAATTCTCCCTTTTACGATCCATAATTATTGCAACAACAAGAACAAAACGGCAGAATCAAAATACGGCGTTAGTTGATCAAAACACACGAGATAATGTTTATATTATGTCTCTGTCATCCATTGATTGAAGCGGAACGAAAAACTTCGGCGAAGGTCGTTCATTGTCCAATCAAAACGTGGCTTACATTTTTCTTCCAGTTAAGCCATGGATCACGTAATCCGTAGATGGAGAATAACGAATGACTTTGATCCAGTGTTAGCATTGATTCTCGGATTTGCTGATTCGCGATTTAATCCTGGATTAATCAAGTTTGGTGAATACGGCCCTAAGGGTTCAAGAATAACTTTTCTTTTTCCAACAATCGTAGGACATTTTTTTCTTATATAGTGATATTATTTGGCTTTGCTATCCCATAGGCACAAGAAACAAAGGGTATTTCGGATACCCTAGTCCATGTTGCTGACCAAGGGAAAGTTAACCATTTTTAACCCATATTGTACCAAACATTGAAAAAATTAATATTTTTAAAAAAATCTTAAAAATGCTTTTCTCTAAGCCTATGTATACATACAAAATCAAAACACTTACAAACTTTTATTAGTTTCGTTGGTGCAGGCTGTCATAAAAAGAGGGCATTGGTACAATTCACTGCTAGTAGTCCTTACATAGGTAGAAGGGGAGAAAGCGTAGTAAGCATAGTCCAACGTTACGTTTTTCACAGATAGTTGTTGTTTATGCTGCACAGTGTTTTAGCAGGTATCTTTTTTGTCGGTTTCAGGGTTTTTTTACATTTACATGTTCATTTTTAAACTTTAGAAAATCTTCATTAACTCGCTGAGCACCCAGTTTTCTGCAAGATGGTTTTCTTGGAATAGAAAGTCCCAAGTAGAAAACTGTCATATGCACTCAAAAATCAAGCAGGTTCAGACTATCTTCACTAAATAGCTGATTGCGCTTCTATTAAGAAACAAAGTCTGCTTCAAAAGTTAAAAATTCAAAAAATACTCCGAATTGTTGAAGAGCTTTGTTCAGCAGACCATAAAGGGGCCTCACTTTGAAATATCTAGCACTCAAATCATGTTGTGAGTTATCGTTAAATCCATACATATCCTTGGATATTAGAGAAACTCATCTTCTCTGTGCCCAAAGATATAGTTTCATATTCTTTCCTATATACCACTACATAATTTGTAAGAACAGGTGCTGATATTCTCTCTTTCATTATCTTTTCTATTCCTGTGATTCATCTGTTTAAAGAATAGCTGGTTCTTTAAAATGTTTAATATTTTATAAATTAGCCACGCTGAATCTCAGAAACTAGAACTGATAGAGAAAAACTGTTTTCATTTGAAACCAACGCTTCAACTATAGTCAAAATTATTTAAAAAATTCCTGGCACCAAGCAAATGTAACTTTTTTTCTTGAACTGCGCAATTCATCATTGCACATAATTTCAATGAAAAGATAAAACTGGAAAGTTTCACGTATAATAATTACAGTTAAATGATGCATTAAGATTATCAAATAATCTGAAGAATTTTTAATCTGTTTTTAATGTAGGCAATTTTCAGTTTTCGCGATAATTTTATTTAAGAAAATGTGATATATGGAGAAAAAAAGCTACGTGTATTTTTAAGACGTACTTCTATAACGAACGCTTGAATCGGAAGTTGCAATGAAAACAATGAAAGCGGAAAAGCGATGCATATGCTTGAGTACATTGTTATGTTATTACTTTAAATATAATAAAAGAAGACACGTTTCAGTGGATAATTAAGAAGTGACAAAAATTTTGCCGCATATTTTAAAGGGCTTTTTACATATACTTTAATGTGGCCTTAAGTTATATAAAAGAGAATACATTACTGCAAACCTGATACTGCCTGTAAATTCGAGAAAACGCCTTAACTATTTTATCCCGAGGCGACTTTTTTCTTCTAGCCCCTTTTAAATCCGTGCCTTTTTGGGAGGGTGCGACTTGAATTGAACTCTCCAAATCTGGGTGGTCATTTACCCCACCATCTACCCCTTTTATAATCTTCCCTTAAGGCGCACGGAAATGGGCCGTTGTTGGCAATTGGACCCCCTACCGCGCTTATCTCCTAAGCGATCTCAGAACATCATTTCCCCTCAGAAGAACCCAACTGCCTCAGACCGGCCTTCGTCGCCGTTAAGAGGGAATTTTTATATCGCCCTCGACCGCCTAGCTTGGTGTGAGAAGGTTAATATATTCGTATCTCAGACCCTTTCAAAAAAACGATACATGAGGGTGTGGAAAAAATAAGGCAGGTTTTTTCAACTGATCCCTCAGATTCAAAATTGGTGAACACAGAATTAGGACTGCAAAGTATAGTCTTTACTCTGTACATTGTAGATAGATACAATATCTTAAAATAAATAATAGAAATTTGAAAACAACTCGCAAAACCACACATTTTCTAATGGAGGTAACTATTAAATCTTCCTAGTTTATTATAATGGTTACAATTCATATTCATTCAATTCAATTCATTTATCTATAGCGTTCTTTTTCTGCTTGGCTTGCTTTTGAAAGAAGGTAAAAAAAAAAATTTTATCTCTTTTTTCTGATTATGGATTTCGTAATTTTTTGGATTTATATTCTTTATTTGGTGGCCGGACAAAATTCAGACCACAGGAAGGAATAAATTTTGACTTTTTGTCATTCCTTTCCACAGAAAATTTTGTTCTCTTTTTGAACTAAAAATGGCGTGTGGTTTCTGATGAGTGCGCCATTTTAGTTCCTTTCCATTTTGAATAATTTCTAATTAAAGTGTTCCAAGTATTAGAGTCTTTGGTTTTTTTTTATTTTATAGTTTTTGTTGTATTATTTTTAAAAATGTTTTCTGTTAAAGCAATTACTTTTTGCTGCTGCGTTTGCGCGCATTAACGTTTATTGTTTCATTATTTTTCATTATTATTATTGTTTACTTTTTGTTTCTTTTAATTTGTTTCCCTTTTCATTTAAATTTATATTATTTATTTATTTCCTAGTTTAATATATAGTGTGCCCTTTCTAATAATGGCTTAATTGCGAATTTCTAAATCGTTAGAAACAGATATATACTTACAGTTAGAAAAATCTTTTAACTAACGTAAAATATTATATACTAAGTTGTTTGGTTCAATAAATGTAATGCTCAAAAAATTATAAAGTCTAAATTTTTACTCAGTCCTTTGGTCCTAATAGTCCTAGTTAGAAAAATATTCTTTGCACACTAACATTTTTAATAAAAAAATCCCACTCTTCTAACACTAAATACTGAACGATTTATGAAGTTTTGAATATCACTATATTTGACAATTTTATTCACTTTCAACTGGTGCCTCAAGAGAGATCCGCAAATCAGCGAACGACTCGAGGAAGTGGCGATCGTTGATTGCCCAAAAATAATGAAATTCAAAGGTTCATAACTCGATGAATTTTAGTCCCAGAAGAATGACACTATCTTTTGTTTGAAATGCTAGTGCATCAAGAATAATTTACTAAATATACTTTACTAGGAAAGATGAACTGTATAAAAATTTGGACTTCGTAATATGTTGAATAATACATTTATTTTTTCTCAAACAATCTAAAATATTTCTTTATGTCATCTGAAGCATTTTTTCAAATCAGAAATGTATACCTTTCTCAAATGGTTTAGAAATTAGCTATTGGATAACTGTCAATTTAAACACCCGGCATCGTTAAATAAAAAATAAATTGATTATTAAACTTTCATAAAACATAGATTTTTCTGGTCTTCTTAACTTCGAAAACCACATTATCTAACACCCTATTAGCATTATTCAAATGATCAAAACTTCCATAAACCATTTTGACAAAAAACCTCATTTTTGATGATGGGAAGAATATATTAGATCAAAAATAGAAAGACCCAATATTGTTTTACAAAATTTTTATTTGATTTCCCTCTAGAAAGGTGTCATCAGGATATTCAATTCCTTACAAATTTTTTTGCAAATCTTAACGAAACGAAAAGTAATAGCTAAGTGTCTGAGCGCTTTTGACAAAGAACGCTCTGATGACTGAAATATTTACATTCGGCTTGTTAAAATTTCTATAAATAATGCTCGATCCTTCTTATATAATTAAATTAAAAATAAAACTGATTATTGAACTTTCATAAAAAAATACAGTAGTGTCTCCCTACAGCGAATTTCTCCCTATAACGAAATTTTTAATCGGAATGTTAAATAACATTCAAAATATTCTCCATATAACGAAGTGGTTGTCTCCCTTTAACGAATTTTTTCAGACCTTTATATTTTCGATTTTTGTCTTTTTTGAAGAAAGTTGCTAATTTTTGTGCAAACAAATCACTCACACGTGCCTGTTTCTGGAACCACTCGCTTTGTTCATTCCAGCGATAACACATAACAATAGTGGGTAATGCATTTGTGGGGACCTGGGTTTCTACAGAGGGAGCAACATTTCTACGGGTCAAGATTCCAAGAATCGGGGTGGAAACAGCAAATGGATGTGAGAATACGCATTTTATGTTTATCCGGACTAGTACATATTATTCTCTAAATTGGTGAATTGTCTTCACTTTTGAGCATTTTGTTTATACAATAAAAATTAGTATAATTTTAACAAATTTATAATACATATTACTTCATTTTTAATTGAAAGTCATAATTAAATATTTTTGAACTTATCGCACATACTAAAAGGTTTGTAACATTTACTTAAATAACTGCAAAAATCTCTAATCTCCGTATAACGAAATTTTCTCTATAGCGAATTTTTCAATTGGAACCAAGCGATTTCGTTATAGGGAGATTCCACTGTAGATATTTTTTTCTGCTCTTCTTGATTTGATCCTTCCATTGGGAGCTTCTGATTTGTCAGATGAAGCGCTCATATTTTTTTATGCCAAAGTGAGGGCATAAAAAAATATGAGCGCAAAGTGCGTTTTTCCGATAAAGATGTGGGACCTCTAGTAACTTCCTGGCTCCCTACCATTCACCCTAGGGTAGCGTGTGTTTTCCTCTAGTGCTCTTTTGATGTAAATGAGGGGCATCTTAATCTGGTAGATGAATTGCGCCTGGTTATGTTTGTATTTCTGATTTCCCAAATTTTTCTCAACATTTTTATACTTGTAAAGTTCGTGTAGCTGTGTCCCAATCTCTAATTCAATGATATCGATAGTTATTTCCAATATATAGTTTTTCAAAACTATCGAATAATTTCAAGGTCTCAACGACGAAAATTGTCATTGCTAAGGAACCTTATGGGAAAACGAATGTCAACTCCTTCCTGAATTCCAACACATTTTGTTAGTTGAAATTACAAGGAAATACAAAAGAGTTATTTAAAAAAAGCAAATATAGCTTTGTATGACTGAACAGTTCAGTTTTATGAGCTTTTCCTTAAGTCTAAGCAAAAATTTATTTTTAAATCTCACGGATGGGTTGCGCCCGAACGTTTTAGCATTTGTATTGCGCCCGAACGTTTTAGCATCTGTATTGCGCCCGAACGTTTTAGCATTTGTATTGCGCCTGAACGTTTTAGAATTTGTATTGCGCCCGACTGAAGGTTAAAAATCCACTTTAGCAAAACAATAATGGCATTATTTATATAAATGAAACTTCCACAGACCATTATGCCAACAAAAATCATTTTTGATGAAAGGAAAAATATTTGGTCAAAAATCGAAAGACTCAAAAGTGTTCACGGTGTTTTCACCCAATTAACCTCTGCATTTGTCTTTGTAAAGGTGTCAACAAGATATTCATCAGATATCCATCAGAAATAATTCGAATATAGAATCGAAATGCCCCAGCTAATAATTTGAGCCCTTTCGTCAAACAAGAACGCCCTGGGGAATGAAATACTTAAGTTCAGCTAGTTGAACTTTCCATTAATAAGATTAAAGCGCAAACGAAATGTTTAAAATTCTCTCTTTGGAATGAGTGATAATGAAATAAAGCGCAGAATTACTGCATGGAATCACTGAATGTTAAATGAAGGAAAATATTAACTAATGCTATGCAAATTTGTCGCTTTGGATTGTAAATTAAAATAAATTGTTCATATTTAATAAGACTTCTAAGAAGGAAGAATAATTCTCGCTTTTGATGAAATGCTACTTTAAAACTGCTTGTCTCGATGGAATATAGATATGTGGCTTAAATCTCAAAAGTATTTAAAAAGCTTCAAAATCATTTAATATGACTGAATCATTTTTCAATATTATAATTCCTCTAGAAAGCTAAGGATTACTTTTTTCTTTTATTTCTATCCTTGTGTTTGCTTTCGAAATTCATCGGATATTTAAATATGTAGCCTTTTTTTCAATTAAATATATATTATTCCTTCAATGATGGACTGCCTTTGAAGCAATTTCTTATTCTGCTATTTTCTAAAATGTATCATGCATTAATTATAACAAGATCAGATGGTTTCTGAATAAAAGAAGGATTGCTGTTATTGTATTTGTAAAGGCCATTTGTGGTGAAAGAGCATAAATTAACGACTGAATGGAACATCAGAAGACAAAAATAAAACCTATTCCTGAAAAAAAATTAGAAAATTTTATAATTTTTATTTCTACACATAAGATGCAACATCGCAATATCTGCTTTATATGTTTTTTTCTTTTGCTAGTTGATTTTAACGAAAGAAATAAGATATATCAATATTTTAACACACTTTTAATAAGAATTTCTTCAAAAAGTTTTGAGGAAATGTTATGTTAACAACGGAACCCAACCCAACCGGTGGTGCCAGAATAGACGCCCATGTTGCCTGTTGGGGTTCAGGCTTTTTATAGCTATTTCAATAAATTATCGTTTTGCCATGATGGGCTGTATTATTGAGAGACTATTACACCAGATCCAAGAGTGAATCGGGTAGATTCAAAATCCCTGCTTAGTTTCATTAGATGTGTTGTCTTATTAGACGCAACAACCGGTGAACTGATAAAAATATATAAAGAAAGAAATCGGAACTTGCATGGTAACAAAAATAAAAATTAATTCGTTGTTTTAAATCAGGATTTAATATAGTCATAGGTGTAAAAGGATTTTCTAAATATAAATGAGAGCAGTCTTCTAGCAGGTTCCTTTAAGAGCCCGGATTATGGGCCTTCTTCCAGTAATTTAGTAATGCAGTTATGAAGTAATAGTAGCTGTCCTTCTTGTTTTTGTGTTCACGTTGCTTGTTGGGTTTCACATTTTTATAGCTATTTTAATAAAGTATCGTTTTGCCATGATGGGCTGTATTATTGAGAGACGATTACACCGGATCCAAGAGTCAATCGGGTACATTCAAAATCCCTGCTTAGTTTTATTAGATGTGTTGCCTTATTAGATGCAACAACCGGTGAACTGATAAAAAATATAGAAAGAAAGAAATCTGAACTTGTATGGTAACAAAAATAAAAATCCATTCCTTGTTTTAAATCAGGATTTAATGTTGCCATAGGTGTAAAAGGATTTTCTAAATATAAATGAGAGCAGTCTTCCAGCAGGTTCCTTTAAGAGCCCGGATTATGGGCCTTGTTCCAGTAATTTAGTAATGCAGTTGTGTAGTAATAGTAGCTGTCATTCTTGTTTTTGTGTTCATGTTGCTTGTTGGGTTTTAGATTTTTTATAGCTATTTTAATAAAGTATCGTTTTGCCATGATGGGCTGTATTATTGAGAGACGATTACACCGGATCCAAGAGTCAATCGGGTACATTCAAAATCCCTGCTTAGTTTTATTAGATGTGTTGCCTTATTAGATGCAACAACCGGTGAACTGATAAAAAAATATAGAAAGAAAGAAATCTGAACTTATATGGTAACAAAAATAAAAATCCATTCGTTGTTTTAAATCAGGATTTAATGTAGTCATAGGTGTAAAAGGATTTTCTAAATATAAATGAGAACAGTTTTCTAGCAGGTTCCTTTAAGAGCCCGGATTATGGACCTTGTTCCAGTAATTTAGTAATGCAGTTATGAAGTAATAGTAGCTGTCCTTCTTGTTTTTGTGTTCACGTTGCTTGTTGGGTTTTACATTTTTATAGCTATTTTAATAAAGTATCGTTTTGCCATGATGGCTGTAATATTGAGAAAGGATTACACCGGATCCAAGAGTCAATCGGGTACATTCAAAGTATCTGCTTAGTTTCATTAGATGTGTTGCCTTATTAGATGCAGCAACCGGTAAACTGATAAAAAATATAGAAAGAAAGAAATCGGAACTTATATGGTAGCAAATCTAAAAATTAATTATTTGTTTTAAATCAGGATTTAATGTAGCCAAAGGTGTGAAAGGATTTTCTAAACATAAATGAGATAAATTTTCTTCTCTGTCATATAAAAACAGTCCGAACTATCTTATTCTTTTATTGCTAATCTCTAAAAACATCTTATAATAACAAAAATATTACGCAGGTCACAACGGTACGTACGTAAATCTGCGTTCACGAGAAAACGGACTTAAAATTCCATAAATAGCAATACCCAAAAGTGTTTTATAGCGTTTCATTCTGATTTCCCTCAAGGCTTGTCTTTACAAGAGTGGCAACAACATCGACACTCGCTAAAAGCTTCCTTTGAGGCGCTTAACGAATCGAAAGTCCTTGCTAATTTTCCGAACGCTACCTTCCACCAGGGGGCGCCCTAAGGAGTATAAAACTTACGTACAGATTGTTAAATTTTCCCATTAACAAGATTAAGGCACAAATGGGATGTTTAAAACTCGTTCTTTGAAACTGGAGGTAATGAAATAAAGCGAAGAATTATTGCATCGAATCACTCAATGTTAAATGTAAGCAACAATTAGTGAATGTTATGCAAATTTTCTCTCGTGGGTTGAAATTCTAAAACACTTGTTTCGATTTAATAAAATTATTAAGAAGAAGTTTTAAAGGTTTGATGCATTGCAAGATTTAAAAACTGCTTTGTCTCTATGGAATTTAAACACGTAGTTACAAATTCTAAGCTACTAGAAAAGCCTCTGTATACTCCTCAAAAAGTATTTGAAATTGTTAAATGTTTTTTCAATATTCTAAAAGCCCGTGAGATTTGAGTGGCATATACATGTATTTTTGTAAATTTTTTGGATACTTCAATTGGCAGATATTTGTAAATTGAATAAATGTATTAAGCCTGTTAATGGGATGTAACAACTGCGTTATATTCATTTTTTATTCATTTTCATATTTTTTATTAAAAATTTATATTTTTCCGAGTCCATTATAATAATTTTAAAAAAACGGAGAAAACTGATAATAGAATAAAAAATTACCTTAGGGAAAGATAAAATGGAAAAATATTTAAGTATATTGTTAAGAGATTAAAAAAAGCTTAAAAGTGAATGACTATAAATGCTTTTAAAGTTTTATTTAAAGTAATAGTAAGTATTAAACTTAAAATGAGTTAAGAAACATTAATTAATACTTTTTATGAGTCGAATACTTTGATTGTCAATCCTTTTAATAATTAGATATACTGTATCCTCTAGCAGGTTATGCTACAATCTCTGTTTTCATATTTTTATCTGCTTTTTATTAATTTTTTGCATTTTAAAGAGTAATGAGAGAGAATGACTTTAAAAAAATAATCAAAATATTGACAACATTCAAGGAACAAAACAGGTTATTTCTAGTCCGCTGGAACATAACAAATCCAGCTTTCTAGTAAAGCAACTCAAGACAATATATAGCGTTTTACTATTTTAAAATATGATATGCAATGTTCATAATCGTATCTTATTAATTATACGATTTATATTACAATATTTGCATTTTAAACAGATATTTGTTGAAAAATTCAAAATATTGATAAATCTTAAAGGAAAGTAAATAGAATAGGTTTTACATATATTGCTTATTTGTAGCTGAATCCAGCAAATCTGATTCTGTAGAGTTGTTTCTACAGTTCGTTGCATGATGGATTCCTCCAGATCAGCACAAAGATCTGGCTATTAAAGCAACTTAATACAACAGGAAGTGTTTTAATATATCCAAATATAATATTTAAAGTTAATAATCGTCAGGGATTTCAGTGATGATAGTTAGTAATGCATGGTATAAAATTTAATTTTTATTTTCATGTTGTATAAGGTGTGCCCAAATGAAAAGGAGACCTTAGATGTATCGGCTTTGTATCAAATCCCAGCGAGTTAATGGGCCAGCCCTTAGATGGCGTGGTGGTATTCCCAGTTGCATCTGCGTAGTTAACGGCTTCGCATCAATATCCTCATTTCTATAGAGTTGTTTCCGCAGTTCGTTGCATGATGGATTCCTCCAGATCAGCACAAAGAGCAGATATGCAATTTCTTCGCGCAGAAGGGGAGGATGCTTCACAAATTTATCGTAGGGTGAAAGAGGTATACCGACACCAGTGTCTCGCACGGTGCACCATATTCCGGTGGTGAGCGTTATAAGGCGGGACGCATAAACACCAAGGACTTGCCTCGCCCTGGGCAGGCGCACGTCGTGAACAATAGTGCCACGATTTCGTTTGTGGATGAGCTCATACGGCAGAATCGTCGGATCACCACACGTGATATTGTTGTTGAACTGTCGATAAGCAAAGGAACTGTGCATCACATAATCCACAAAGAGCTTGGTTATGGCAAAGTTTGTGCACAGTGGGTTCCCAAGCATCTGTCAGAGAATCAGAAGATGGTGAGAATGGGTGTTTGCCTGACCCCGGAGTTTCTACATGAAGCCATCCACTCCCTTCCTACCCTCTAGTCCCGCAGGAGGTAAGGTAGAGGGCACGAATATCCCCTACCTTCCTAGCATCGCCCACCACGGTTTCTTCTTAATTTTTAGTGGTATATGGTGCCACTACCGGAGATACAAAGCTTCCCCCTTCAGTAGCTGTATGACGAAGCCATATGAGCCTGTGTTGATTTTTCTATTTTCTGGAAATATTTGTTGATTTTTATGTAAGGGAAGTCACTAATCATGTTTCATTACTTTTAATATGATCAGTAAAGTTCAATTGATAATGTTAAATCATTTCAGGCAGTGATAGTGACTGTAATTTGCTACATGTCGGCGTGGTTTGTTTCTTGGCTTGCGATCCGATATCGAAGGGGATGCCGCCAACTTTTTGTGCAGGAATGTTCCTAATATCGCCCACTTGGGTGTTCTTAATATCGCCCACTTGGGTATTGCCATTATCGCCCTAGCGCTTTCAGGAGAACTATATTAAAAGAAAAATTACTTTTAAAACATACACGGTTGATGTCCTATTACCTGGCAATGCTCCTAAGTTCTTTTTATTTTAATGTTTTATTTAGTGGAAAAGTACATTAACTACATTGCTAGAAGTACAAAAAAATCTCTTGTATTACTTTAAATTTTCTTCTGCCTTGATTTTCATGTTAAATAAAGAAAGTATGATCATTGCATAAGTTTGACTTCATTTCAATCCATGTCAGACATAGGCGGTATTAGGAATATATAGTGGGCGATATGAGGAACAATTTTTTTTAGAAGGAAAAATTTTGCAGTCGCAAAAAAAGTGTCGGTGTGTTTGTTATAGAGTTGTAATTGAGTATATATTTGGATAACAGTCCAGATAATAGATTGGATCTATTTTTAGATAAATTTGCACATGAATTAGCCCTCTGATTAAAATAATAGCTTAAGTGGGCAATATTTGGGCTCTGTACTTTATGCCATGTCATCGACGTAGAGGCAACTCAATTCCACACAATTACTATACCCAATAAGGAAGAGAGTTACTTCCCATCCACGTACTCGTGGCTCCCCATCCCTTCGGTGTGAGTATATTATAAGAAAAGTTAAATGCCCCAAATAATAAAAAAATCGAAAAGTTATTCATATATAACGATTACAATGTTATGAAAAGAACAAAAATTGAGCTATCAAAAATTTTTGCTGTCTGGTTTCCTTAAACAGCAAGCAAAATTTCAATTTTTTTAATATTTCAGAAATATTACGAATCTTCATATTTTTAGAGAAAAATGTCTTCCTGTTCAGGCAATTCAACAGGTACTAAACAAAAATGTAACAAGATACATCTTATCGATAAGATATAAATAAAAAGAAGGATAATAATTTTTTTAAAAATTAATTTCACCTTTGGCTGAGAAAAATATTTCAAGATATTATATTATCATCGTATCAGATTTTAGACGATTGGCACAGAGAAAGAGATTATATAATTTGAGGCCAAATAACCTTGCAAAAATAGATTTTCGCAGCGATATTATTATGATCCATGAAATTTTTCTATAGTTGCCACCCTATTAGCACAAGATATTTTACGATATCTCCACGATGTTGCTACGATATTCTGAATGACGCACAACATCGTAAAGATATCGTATAAATATTGTTGAGCATATTGTGCTAATAGGTTATACATCTTATCTTCCATTGACTTGAAAAGTATTTTCTAAGAGAGACCACATATCTTATCTTCCATTGACTTGAAAACTACATTCTAACAGACCATACCCTATTAGCACAAGGTATTTTACGATATCTCCACGATGTTACTACGATATTCTGAATGCCGCACAACATCGTAAAGATATCGTACGGATATAGGGCATCTTGTGCTGATAGGGCAGTCTATTCGTATTCCAGGTTTATGCAGAAGTCTGTTATTAAAATTTCCCCTGTGAAACTGAAGAAATTTTTTGACATGATGGACTACAAAAGGTATATTATCGTATCGAAATTTGAAAACAGTCAAAAATTTTCTTTTGATTTTTATTGCGTACTTTTCAAAATAACCAAATTAACTCAGCAAATACGAAGCAAAGTTAGTTCAAACACGCACCAAACGCATTTTGAATTTTACAGTTTGATATGTAAATAGTTTAATATTCTTTATAATAGCATGGATATGTTTAAAGTTTTTTATAGCATAACTTTTCTGCCATTAAATAGCAAAAAGATCGCCATGCTCTCATAACTTGGTCAGCAAGGCTTAAGGGGCCAGACACAATTCTCAAAACAATCAACAAAAAATGTCGATTTCCTTTAGCTGTTTATTTCTTTGACCTTACTCTTCTACTCATTGTATAAAAATTTCAATGTTGTATCTTCAATATTTCCGGTGTTATTTATAATTTTATGATAATGAATGAAATATATTCTAAATAATAACTGTAAATGAATACTTCTTTTTTTATTTTTTCTCACTTTCTTGTTTCTAAAACGGCTAAGAAAGTTTTCCTACTTAAGATTGGATTGTCAAATTTTTTGTATATATTTATCATTATGTTCATGATAAGTTGTACGTGTAATAGGTTAGCAGATTAGTTTTTCTTTTCATATTATTACGAAGCCGTAAATTTGTTTTCTGACATACTAATCTTATGACAAGGTTTTACTGGGAGCCAAGGCAATGAACTCCAACCTTGGCTACAAAAAGAGACCATTAGAAGACAAAATGAAAATTCTGGAAAATTCATGAATTATGGTCATATCTCTACTGGGAACGGAAATATCAAGAGCCACCGAGAGAAGTCAATGTGACGTCACATCTTGTCTGAAAAGATATAAATACGGAGAGCTCATCGATTGAACTAATCAGTTGGAGTTTGGTCAGCAGTGTAAACTGGTGCACTGATTGACGTAGAACGCTATTCAAAGTGCTGCGTATTTATCAGTGATGTTCTGCCTGTTTCAGTTATTAATTTATAAAAGTACTGCTTAGTTTTTTAACCTTTCCTACGCTTTGTTTTTCCGGAATATTTGTCAAATAAGGAGTCGTTTTTTAACTATCCTGCTTGTTGCATTGCATTCACCTACACGCACCAGAAGATTTTTGTAACAATGCCAAAATAAAAATGTGGTACTGCTGAGTCTCCTCATTTTTCAATAACCACCACAACAAAATATTTACATTAAATTTAATTTTTGATTTATATTGAAATCCGTTCAAAGTTCTGTGTATCAAAATTCGGTATAACAACAAATAAAATATGAAGCAAAAGTATTCATATTTGAAAAAGTAGTAGGATAATTAAAATATCGAATTTTAAATTTCAAAAAATTATATTTAAATTAAAGTGGCAGATCAAAATATTTTTTTCCTTCTCAAAATGATTATATTTGTATGTTAAATCACAATACTATCAACAGATTTTCAAAATCACATAAAATAAAAAGAAAAAATACAGAAGGTACCGTGTCTCCACAAATCAAAAAGCCCTGTTTAATACGATGGTCGCATACGTTTGCTTAATACGAGGGTAATACACGTTTTTAAATAAAACACAAACCATCTGAAATTTTGCCACTAAATATTTTATTTCACATTTTCTTTCATTATATTATTTTCCTGCGTAGTTCCTTTGTAAATTTAAAATTTGTCGCATTTTGTGACTAGCATCATACCCCTCTGTCCCCAGAATATTCAGATAAGCGATAACAATTTCTTTAAGTCCCTCATCGCACGAAAACTTTGCCCATCCAGAAATGCTCTTAGGTTTGCGAACAAGTGAAAGTCACTGGGAGATATGTCCGGGTTATAGAGGAGGTAAAAAATTTCCGAATGAAACTTGTTTATCATCTGTTGCGTTTTCATAGCTGTGTAAGGCCGGTCGATACACATCATGGACCTTCTCTCTTCTCTCCTTTGGCACAAACGCCATATTGATGATTCATTCATATGATCACCTTACATTGCTTTGATTTCAATATAATTTTCGGAAAGTCGGGCATTTTTGAGTTTACAAATCGGATCATAGATCTGACTTCACAATTCGCGTCGCATTCGATATTCTTGCGCATTTTGATCGCTTTCGAAAACAGCAACAACCGTAAGAATGCGGTGTAATTCAGTAAGCAACAGGCAGAAGAGTCCTCAACCTCTGACTGCGTATCCCATTATTTCAGAGGGCTGGAAGCAAGTCTATTTTCTTCTGCATCCTGCGAATTTCACAGGCTGATATTTTTACTTAGTACTTTTGTTGCGTTTTATCATATTATACTAATAACGCTTTGCATATAAATCACAATTCCAGTGCGGCGAAAAGATGTCCAATTGGAATAAATCACAATTCCAGTGCGGCGAAAAGATGTCATATTGATTCGTCTCCGTATTGGACACACGCGGTTTACTCATAAGCACTTGCTTTTTTGCTGAGACCTCACCTATATGCACTTCATGCCAAGCACCTTATTCAGTTCTTCATATTTTAATTGAATGTCCAGTTTTCACCTTTCAGCGTCAGTCATTTTTAATGCAGCATTTTTATCACTTAAAGACGTAGTGGGAGAGAATCCTCAACCTATGGTCTTTTCTTTCCTACAATCGATTGGTTTTTTTAAACCACATTTGATTGCTTTTTACTTCAGTGTTATCATTCTTTCCTTTTAACCCTTTTCTCATTTGAAACAAATATTTTAGCACCATAATCATGATTTTATATCCCACCATATGCTGTACTTTCACCGTACGTTTGGTGCAGCACGGCCACATTTGGCTCTTACGCCAATAAATCCCAAACCAACCAACCATATAAATCACAACTCGCTTGGCTCAGCGGTATTTATACACGTTTGCAAACGTTGCATCCAAATAATGATTTTTTTTTAAATTACTCAGTCAGAGGTTTAAAACTGTTTGTCCTTGACCGGTAGGCTTAATGCTTTCATAATGGTGCTCACTCTGAAACAGGTTTTACTTTAAAAACGCCTTCGTATGTTGAAAATTTTCATCAATTTACAACGCACAGAGAAATGTAAAAAGTAATATTTAGTTTCAGTTTGTTGAATTTTAAATTAATATGATTTTCACAGAAACTGAGGGATTAAAATTCCTTTCAAATGGATTAAATTAAGTTAAGAGATGAATTATTTCAACGAAATACTAAATTTTAAATGAAGGCAAAATTAAAGAATGCTGTGCAAATTTACCGGCTGTTATGAATAACTAAAATAAATTGTTCATATTTAATGAAAGTTCTATGTAGAAAGAATTCTAGCATTTGATGAAGGAACTCGACTTGAAATTACCCGCCTTGTAGGAATTTATATATGTATTTAAATATTCAAAACTAGCAGAAAAGATTATAATGATATTGAAAGACCTTTGAATTCGTTGAATCTTTTTTAATATATTCAAAGTTCATGGGATCTAAAGCATGCCATTCACATATGCTTCCAAAAGGGAATTTCTGGAACACGGGAATTAAAAAGCAAACGTTAATTTTAAAAACCGATGGAAATTGGCATAGCGTAATTTCAATACTGGAATTCAAACGAACTCAGAATACAACACTTCATGCACCGATTCGAATTTGGAGCCTTTATGCGGGGGTAGCGGCACATCAAAGGATCTGCCTACATTGAGACCTCGCGTCGAGGGTGAAAATGAAACTCGAAATCTCCCGCGAAGAGGAAGAGGAGGGGGAGTGGGTTGAATTAAGGGACTATCTAACTTGTCTCAAAACAAACACACTTTGGAACATTCGTGAATGACGTGCCTCATTTTTATAAATGAATGAAAATAAACAGTTTTCGGAAAATTGGAATGGAGTACAGTTGAATGGCCAGTTTAAGAAATGTTTGCATTGATCTTCGTTTCCTGATATATTAATTGGCAGCTTTTTTCAGTTAAATATACCATGCTTTTTATGAGAATTCACAATTGCGCTATTTTCATGATTATTTTTTTATGTTTTTGATTAAAACTAGCGTATCATGCCCTAAGGAGAAGTTTTCTTCAAATGGCTGCCTTAAAAATGAAATCGAAGAACAAGATTAAGAAAAGAAGTTTTGATTCATATTGTTTACAGTTATAGAAGCGCCAGAAAATATGCTATAACATTTTTGTGAATGTTGAGTACTTAAAAAAAGCAGTTTGCATTTATGCTAGGACTAGCAGTACGCGCACGGTGTTGCTTTTGGAAAAATGACTTCAACCAAAAAAAAAATCCCAAAGTTTTGGAAACGAAATCATAACATACATATTATTGATTTCGCTCTCGATTTTTTGTGAAATAAACGCAGGAACTTGAGCGAGATGTATATGGTGTTCTTTTAATTAAAGATATCAGCCTATATGCGAGACTATCAAAAAGTATAAATCAAATAATTATTGGATCAGTAAAATAAAATAATTAAGATTAGCTGACGCAATAAAATGAGAGAGAGAATGACGTGACTTTCGCTTGGTACCGGCAGCCAATCGGATAGCAGAAATGTATTCTGGGAAATGAGAATAACCTTGGGTTGGTCCAAAGCTTCGTCGATTTGAATATGCGAGGGAATATGTTTTGAACTAATAAATAAAAAAATTCCTTGAAAATCGGAAAAAAAATAATAGAAAAGAAGATATTTTAACCATTCTTGTTTTAAAACAGGGATAAATATTCCGGTTTATACCTAAAAAATATTGAAAATGATAGCGTTATTAGAAAGTCGGATGCAAGAAAATAACAATTGAAAGTTAAAAATATAAAGGAAAAGTGACAATTATGTAAAAATTTCTCAAAATTCAGTAAATTAAGCTGGAAATTCAAAACAAACTTCATTAGAAAGAAAATTGTTCGTTCTATCTTATGGTGCATTGATTGTTTTTCAACAATCATTAGAAAAGATATTACAGACGTAAACGGGCCAAAAATGACCCAAAACAACTCAAAACGTTAAATAAAAAATTTAGATTAAATTTTAAAATTCTGGCTTCGAGGTGCATTGAGTCACCATTAAGACTACCTGTGTGCCAAATTTCATGGCTGTAAGTGCTTTAACTTTGTCTGGACATCGAGTGCGCGCACGCACACACGCACAAACATTTCCTTTTATAATTATAGATTAGTTAAAGATTTTTTATCATACTGTTTAATTAGTCAGAACTAAAATTTTTAGCCTTTTTGAATTAAATATGAGGTTTCTTTGATGAAAACTTTTGAATATGTGGGTATTACTTAATTTATTTTTAAGAGTTTAATTTAAATACCATATTCTGTTTTCTAATGAGACGTTTTTTGGGAAAAGGAACGGTAAACTGGCAATACACATTTTATCAGTAGATGACACTCACCTTCTATTACTTTCAGAAGCGAATCACTGAATAATTTTATGAAATGATTATAAAATGAAACAAAATATATCACTAAAAATAAGGAAGAAAGAAAATAAAATTTAAATTCAAAGTTATCAATAGCAAACTGTGATTTAATGATAACACGAAACAGAAAATGCATAACGATTTCACAAGCTGTTTGGTTCAATATATTTTACTTTATTGAAAACAATTTAGAGACAAGGTTTCAATACCAATGATATTAGTAAACAACAGTCATAGTTTTGTTTAGATTAGTTATATATTAACGTCCCGTTTTGAAGTAACACGAGGGCCATTTTGGGACGGACCACGTAACTTTGAACCACGGTCAGATGACACCTGACCTGACACCCCCTCTCCAAACTTCCACGCCACACCAACGGGAGGACGTTTGGCTACTATGTATGATTTAGCGTGCAGCAGGTCCCATACACGGCGGATATTCAGTGGAATTGGGTTTTGAACCTGGAACCCGCCGGCCCCAAAGCCGAGACCTTACCACTACGCCACCGCGTAACATCACAACAGCCATACTCATAATTTCTAGTGAGACAACTTCTTTCCTTTTCAAATATGTGCAACGGAAAACGGTGCATCAAACCTGTCCTAATTTATAGTGACATATAACTTTTCAGTTAAAAGAGCTTTAGAGTCAAACTGTTACTTCAGCCATTACCAGTAACAAACTGTGGGGTAGCTAACACATTGTGAATATTTCTTAGTGATAATGCCGAACAGATAATCTATAACAATTTGACAACCTATTTGGTTCAGTTTAATTTGCTTTATTGAGAATACTTCAGATACATGGATTAAATACAAATGTTATTCGTAAACAACACGCATGTTCTTTATATGTAGAGCAGAAACTTTTTTTTCATTTTCAAATTTTCAAGTTTAAAAACAATACATTAAACCTCTCGTGATTTATGCTGGCATATAACATTCTGTTGAAAGAGCTTTAGAGTCAAATTGTCATTTCACTCATTAATAGTAACAAACTGTGGTATGACTAATATGTTGTGAAAATGCCTTAATGTTAGTACAGTTCAAATAAAGAATAACAATTTCTCAACAATTTCGTTCCCTTTACTTAGTTTTATTGAGAATATTTCAGATATATGATTTTAAATACAAGTTTTATTAGTTAATAGTACGCATATTCATTATTTTTATTGTACAAATTTTCATTTTCACATTTCTAAAATGAAAAGCAAGGCATCAAACCTCTCGTGTTTTATGCTGGCATATAACATTCCATTAAAAGAGCTTTACAATCAAACTGACACTTCATTCGTTAATAGTAACAAACTATGCTGTTGTGAATATGATTATATGTCAACTAATATGTTGTGAACATGCCTAAATGGTTATACAGAACAGATAATGCATCACACCTATTGCATTATCTGTTGTTTCATTTATTCTTTGCAAAAATAATTGCATTAATAATAAATTGCATTATTTGGTTCAATTTATTTTTTTTATTGAGAATACTTCAGATATGTTTTAAATACAAATGTTATTCGTAAACAATACACAAATTCATTATTTGTGGCGCAACCATTTTCTTTTTTGTAAAATGAAGGATGATACATTAAATATCTCGTGATTTATGCTGCCATATAACATTCCATTAAAAGAGGTTTAGCATCAAACTGTAATTTCAATCATTATTAGTAACAAACCATGCTGTGATTATGCAGTGATGATAAAACAGAACAAATAATGCATAATAATTTCACAAATATTTGGTTTCGCTTATTTTTATTTATTAAGAACACTTTACTAATAATATTTGTTTTAAAGCCGTATTTGTAAACAACACTTATATTCATAATTTCTAGTGCCGAACTACTTTCAACTTCAAATATATAAAACGAAAATATATTGTTTCAAACCTCTCGTGATTTATGCAGGCATATAACATTCCATTAGAAG
>BGPR01001085.1:297799-315564 GCA_013235015.1 Araneus ventricosus | reverse complement strand
TTGGTGTCTAGCACCTTTCAGCTCTCTGTATAGCTGCGAGTGGGTGATCCTGTTCTCTTTCGAGTAGGTTGGCTACAGATCTGAGGGATGGTTTGCAATTGTCTAAGTGAGCGGCACCTTGTCAACAGTCAATCACGTTACTTGAGGAGTGAACGGACGGGTGGGCGTCCGCAGGTCGTTCACATCGCCCTCTGGTCGTTGGGAATGGGTGCCCTTTCCTAAGTTCGTTCGCAAAATTAATGGCTTGCGAAACTTACAGGAAATTATGATGAGTGTAGATATTTCTGCACCATTTTCTTGCAATGCCAGATGGAATGGACTTATGGTCTGTTCTTCTTGAAACACCCTTCGCTGGTATTGTGAAAGTACCTATTAGAAATTAAAGCAGTGACTTTTTTTAACAGCGAACAGGGTAACTATTTAGGGAGAAGATACAATGGCTTAGTAAGGGTAAGTGACACTGGGGTCAGGGCCATCTTAACTTATTTGAGCGCCCTGGGCTAGAGTAATTTGGCGCCCCATTTGAATCGTAAGTAAGCATTTGAGAGCCCAACGAAAATACCTACCTAATACAATAATTGATGAGCAAAAGAATAAATAAAATTAAATGGATAAAACAAATAAAAAGTTAACCTGTTCTCTGATTAACGCTTTACAATTTTGCATATCAGCGTCTTTTCGAAAAAGGATTTTACAAGTAAGCTTCCGTAATGTAGGTAACTTCTATTACACGCATAATTTAGGATTTTTCTCACTGATTGTCTCTGCACGAATATTCACTGAAGGATATCTACATGTTTATATAACATTACAAAATCAACGACAGTCTAGTTACAACCCCTAATCCTATCTTTACTTTTAGCATATTAAAAAAAATTAATTACATATTTCGGTTTCAAATTAAAATAAAATTAGTATTGTAAATTTTTAGGCGCCTTTAGATCAGTGGCGCCCCTGGGCTACAGCCCAATTAGCTCATTGGATAAGATGTCCCTGACTCGGATTATAACATGATTTTTTCGCTCCCCGTCATCAGCAGTGACTAAATGTGAATGACAACCAGGGCATAGTGTCATTTATCGCTCTTTCGTCATATTTCGTTTTAAAAAGCGACATAAGCGCAGTAACTTGTGTTTCCACGGGGCCCCTTAAGACAGGCGCTCGGGGCATCTTTACCCTCTTGCCTCCCGTCATCATCAGTGGCTAAGTGTAAATTGCAACCAGGGCATGATGTCAGTTATTGCCCTTTCGTCATATCTCGTTTTAAAAAGCGACATAAGCGCAGTAACTTCCACGGGGCCCCTTAAGACAGGCTCTCGGGGCATCTGTACTCCCTTCCTTCCCCTTCGGTACTCCACTGAGCTGACAATGATTTTAAAGGATAACGACCTAAAGATTCTTATAGACAATTTAGTACTTATTTCAGATTGCTTATGGTGTAAAATATATCTCTTTGGACAAAATGACGAGTTTGCGTAGCTGGAAATATATTGCACGTCATTTTCAAATGAAGATTTTTTATTGACTCGCATTTCCTGTCGAGAGATTCGAAATATGCACCTAAATTGATTTGAATTAATATCAAACATTTAGGGATTTTTTCCCTGACATATTGATATACATTGTTATCTGTTGATATTTCTCTTGATTGAGGAAAAGGTAGCGTTTCCAAGTTAATTTGCCGTTTTTCTCCCAAATTTTCAACAAGTTTGGCAGTTTTGTGTTTTATTAGATTTTCTATTACCATTAAGAATTGGAGGGGTTTTTTTTAATATAAATTACAGCAGAAACAAGTGCCAGCTACTTCGGACAGCTTCACCATACGATTTTTTTCGTAAAACATACATTTTGTATGTACACAATATGTGGTTGCAATAATTTCGTAATACTTGTAAACTATATAAATCATGAAATCGAAATTTCCCTTTCGTTACTTACGGCAACGCACGAATGAGAGATTTTAATGACGTTAAAATAATGCACACTTGAATATCTGTATGATTCCAAAACTTGTGAAACTACTTTAATTTTATATTCGAAAACTTTTAAGAATTTAAAGTATTCATGAAAGAGACATTCATTACTTGAAACTGTAATTGCATAAGCGTTATTATAAAAAATTTCTCAAAATTTACCTGTTGACTGAATCGTTTTGAATTTAAGTTTAATTCTTTATACCTACTCAATTCAAAATTCTTTAAAGCTTTGGATAGTCACAAAAGATATAACTGGACTACTGGAGATAGTGTACCTGTTATGAATCATAATATTGATAAATAGCTACAAAATATTCTATTTGTTATGATTTAAGTGATTTTAAATTCCTCGCCTGAGACTTAAACTTAATTCAAAATTAAAAATTGTGCTGTCTATGGGATAAAAGATATTGAACATAGAATATTTTCAATAAAATATTGTGCATTTTAAAAGTTTCTTAATTTGAATTTTCAACACTTGTAATGTAAGCCGAGAAAAGTTTAAAATTTTAAACTTTTTTACCATTTATCGCGTCATGATTTAAAGCTCTTTTGTAACTAGAATCCTCACTAGATGGCAGCACCACAATCTAGTTATTGTTCTTTTTCACTGGGCGATGTGAGTAAGTTGTCCTGAGCATGTGAATTAACTTATTCACACTTACAGGACAACTTTCGATACCGATTTTCTTTTCTTAAAATGCCATGGCTTTATAAAGAAGAATAAATTCCATGTTGGACAGTTTGATTTTACAGAGAGATTTTGTAATTTGTTGGAAATATGTGAACATGATGATGCTCCTTTGCAATGTCATCCACGTTTCAATTTTTTGAAAAGGAGAATAGTAGCGTCTGTTAGAAATTAACAACCTCATATATTTTCTTCCTTAAAATCTGTAGTAGTTTTTTTCTCTCATTAAAGACAATAGCATGAAAGGACCAAGTAGAGCAAAAGAAAGACAATTTCGTTTGTGTGCTAGTGTTTAAAATTCTCAAAACGGTGGTAATTGTGACTGGAGAAAGTCTTTTCGCATAATTTAAATCTTCTTTTGTTGAATAAATAATATTGTAATAAATTCATATCTATTTCGTTATAAAATGAAAGAAAGAATAAATTTCCTTATAATAAAAGAAATCTATTAAAAACTACTAGGAATATTATTTTTTTATTTTTAAAGCATTTTTATGGGACAAATATAATGAGCTCGCGACGTTTTTCTAATGTGGTTGAAGACATAATGTTTAATTCAGATTATCCTACTGAAATTTTTCTCAGCAAAGCGTTTCAAGTAAATAATGAAATCGTGATACTCTAGTTTGAAGTTACATATAATAATGAAAGGAAAGGAATTTGATAAAGATCCTTCTGCATAAAAGTTGTAATTAATTACAAGGTGATAAATCTGGTTAACAGATTTGGTAATTAAACATATTTTCAAGTAAGCTATGGATGCTGTATTATTGAATGATTTCCCAAAAAATTGTCGTTATTGGCTGATTTTCTGTTCATGCTTATTTCGCATATTTTCTCGTATACTTCAAAATTTTATTTTGAATATTCTAATCCATAAGAATCTTCTCTGAAATGATTCTGAACACCAGGGATTTCTTTGACTATTTCTTAGTTATTCTTGAAACACTAACGCCGTTGGTATTCAAGAACTCGAGTAAAATAATTGGCCTCTGACAATTATTGATATAATTATTGACGCAGCTTTAATATCTTCTTTAATCGGAAACAGAAGTGAACTGCGTGTCATTTTTGGAACAACTGGCTTCAAATGAATGAGGCAAAATGCAGAATGAAAGATTTTGTATTCGCTTGTTTGGCCAGATAAAGAATGCTTTTTAGGTGAAATATTGCTTGCATTCATCACCTTTATAATGATTTTTTAAACACTGCCTAGGTAATTATTTGAAACTCTGTATGTAATGCAAAATTGCTCACAAATACGTAAAAAATTCGAGTAGTGTTAGCTTTCTACAATGCGAAAATGTATAGAATTAGGGTTTCAAAATTATGATGCATATTGAATTCTAATGAGTCAGAAATGAAATATTTGGGAGAGAGTCTGAAAGAGCAATGATAGAATATATTTTCCCATCCAAAGATGCCTACAATTCAGGTAATAAGACAATATACCAAATGTTATCTATCTAGATCATTGTGGTTTGGAGTTATGGAATCACATGCACGTGTGTGGACGGGCAGAAATATTTTCTTTTGACGGATTCCGTCCAATATTTGGTAGTATTATTTAAATATTTATAATATTTTAAATATTTATAATATTTAAGTATTATGAAATAATTATAAAAATGAAAAATAATTAAAATATATAAATTAAATATATTATTATTTTTAAATATTTATTATTATAAAATATTTATTATTATAAAATATTTATTATTATAAAATATTTATTATTATAAAAAAATTATTATTATAAAATATTTTTTATTAAATATTTGGTCCATTTTTTAATACAATTTTAGTGTGAAGACCATACAGCAGTTTTCGTCCTCTTGGTTCATTGCGCTTGTGAGCCATCGTATTCACAGACAGGCATACAGTAGAGTCCCGTTAATCCGGACCTCGCTTGTCCGGACATCCGGTTAATCCAGACGGGATTTTTTGACGGGATGTTTTGTTTAGCCTATACAGTAGTATTAAAACTAAAACTAAGCTGTTGGGAATTGCATGTATTTATGAAAAGAAACGCATCGATGTTTATATTATACCCATCTAAAACTTATATTACTTGCATTTTAACGCAAATTCCGTGTAATCCGGACAGGCTCCGGTCCCATATAGTCCGGATTAGCTGATCTCTACTGTAATTCCAAAAATGCTTTTTTCGAGCTCAAGGGTTAGGTTAGGTTAGGTTATATTAACGTCCCGTTTTGAAGCAACACGAAGGCTATTTACCGAGCTCAAGGGCGTCTAAAACGTGAAGATTCATCAAAATCTGGAGCTTGAATTTCTTGACGGTTACAACACTTTCATTTTGTATACTACGTATACGAGTAGGTAAAAAAAACCATCTTTATATAAAATGGAATGGACACAATAATTTGGCCCCAATTATGGACTTCCTTTTCTAGCCTGTTTGTTGCTATAAATAGGTGTCATTGTCGCAAGAATGTCAACATACTTTGGTATCCTGGAAATCGAATCTGAATTCACCCCTGCTGCGAGCATAGAAACTTCTTGATTGTGCTTGCAATGAACAGTGAATTCCGCGATCTTGACCCGACACCGATTTTTCTCGAGAATGATAACGGTCAGGTGTTTCGGGAGAGAGCGGGGCAGTTTTGATATGTTATAAACACGAATTTTTGTATCCATCAACTGTTCCGGGTTTGTTGTCGTTTTTGAACACTTTTATTTCGAGTGAATATTTCGTGTTTGTATAGATGGTATTTTGTAATTTATTTTTCTCTCGCTTCCCGATGTTTGAGAATTTTGAGACTGTAAACACCTGTGTGTTCCCGGTGACATTACGCTATTTTAATATTTTCAGAGCTTAATTATGAATTGATTGATCCCTTTAATTAAATTTGGATTCCGTATGAATGGCGCCACCTGGTGGTGAGTTTGAGAAAAAATTAATTTCATGATTCTATGATAATGATAATGATGAATTATATTAAAGAATAAAATGTGGAAAATAATTTTCAAAAAATTCACTGTTATGAATTTAATTAAAATGTTATTTCATTAAAATACAAATGAAAATATGAAATCGTATTCTTTAAGTGGAATTCCATACAGGAACAAAAAAAAAAGACTGAGATAAATAAATAATAAGTAAAAAGCAGCTCAGCAAAAGACAACAGATTCCAAAAACTCTAGGCTTGGTTTAGTTTAGTTAAATTAACGCCCCGTTTTGAAGCAACACGAGGGATATTTTGGGACTGATCGCGTAATTTTGAACCGCGGTCAGATGACGAGGACGACACCTGAGCTGCCACCCCTTCTCCAACCTTCCGCACCACACCAACGGGAGGACGTTTGGCGTGCAACAGGCCCAATACACGACGGATCTTCAGTGGAATCGGGTCTGGAACCTGGAAGCCCCTGGTCCCAAGGTCGAGACCTTACCACTAGGCCACCCAAAACTCTATAACAAAGAAACTTGGCTAATTCTTGTTTAATTAGCTAAAGATTAGATTTATCTAAAAGTTCGAATTAAGAAAAACTAGGTCTAAAATTTATACTGCTTTGACAAAATAATAATTGTTTCATTAAAAATGGCAGCAAAAAGTATTTTTTATATTCAACAGATTTGATAAATAAACAGTAAATAATTTTAATAAACAAATTGATATTCATTGTAATTTTAAAGAAAATAATGGGTTTAAAAATAAATTTAAAAAAATAAGTAAATAATTTAATGAACAGTATACATCGCTTTGAATGTAACAATTATACAATAAAACTTCAAAATAAAGAGCGCAGTTCACATTTCGCTTTTTTAAAGTTTTTTAAAAGCGTGATAATTTTTTATTAATGGTATTTCATTCATTGCATAACAGTAACATCCTTGAATGAATTAAAAGACTTAAAAATTATTCACTTGCACTCATTGAGAACACAAGGTACGGACGGATTTAAGTAACGAAAACAATTAGGAAATAAAAACTTTTTTTTTTCAATTCTCAGTTTTGACTTCGAACTAACGAAAATTAATTCTAGCAGGTGACCCTTGACAACGTCTGCTTGCGTCGATTCTTTTATTCTTTTTACAACAATTTTTTCAAATTAAGTTGCTTTGTTCTTCTGCTCATATAAAATGTTTCGAATTATAGTCGACATTTTAACCTTATGCTAATAGAAAATTCAAGGAATCGGTGGCGGTTTTTCGCACAGGTGCTAGAGGCGCTCGCCTCGTGCCTCGAGACCTCGGGGAATCAAAATATATTCCACGTACATCTCAGTACTAGGCCGATGGCGAATTTATAAGGTGTGCCCAAATGAAAAGGAGACTACAGTTATATGTAAATAACTTTTAATATCAATATTCTAATTACAGTTCATGTGGAGCGGTACAACTATAAATTATCGCCATTGACATTGATACACTGATCCCAGCGCGTAGGAAGGAAGTGGATGGCTTCAGTGTAGAAGCTCCTGGGTTGCTGACGGATCCAGTTCCCATCTCGCCGTCTTCTGATTCTCTGACAGATGCTTGGGCCGCTGTGCACAAACTTTGCCATAATCATGCTTTTTGTGGATTTTGCGATGCACAGTTCCTTTGTTTATCGACAGTTCAACAGCAATTTCATGTATGGTGATCCGACGATTCTGCCGTATGAGCTCATCCACAGCCGAAATCGTGGCACTGTTGGTCACAACGTGCGCCTGCTCAGGGCGTGGCAAGGCCCTGATGTTTACGCGTCCCGCCTCATAACGCTGACACCACCGGAATATGGTACACCGTGCGATACACTGTTCTCCGCACACCTCTTTCTTCCTGCGATAAATTTGTGAAGCATACTCCACTTCTGCGCGAAGAAATTGGATAACTGCTCTTTGTGCTGATCTGGAGGAATCCATCATGCAACGAACTGCGGAAACAACTCTCCAGAAATGAGGATATTGATGCGAAGCCGTTAACCACGCAGGTACATCTGGGAAAACCACCACGCCATTTATAGGCTAGTATATTAACTCACTGGGATTTGATACAACGCCGGTCTCCTTTTCATTTGGGCACACATTATAGGACATTGGGTAGGGCAGAGGTCTTAAAACAGTTTTGCACCTGTCGTTGTATATTGTCAAAATCCGCAAATGAAGGGACTAGAGAAAATATTCAAACTAAAAGCTTTCTAATTAGCCAAGTTCCATGTTTCCTATTAGGAGGCAATCTTGTTTCTATTGATCACTTTCAAAACTGAACCATGGTGAATGTCAGTCATTTTGAATCTAACATGAGACTTATATCTGCTCGCACCCAGAAGTACTTTAAAACTCGGAAAATAATTTAGAGTTATTTTCGAGTGTTCCAAAGCTGGTTTGCAAGTTTTCGTTAAGTACAAGCGTCCGAACCTGAACAAATCGAAACTAGTTAGGACTTGATTACCTCCATTTGCATAGTAGTAGGCTCTTATTCCATAATTATTGTTAAATTCGGATAAAAAGAAAATGTATTCTAAAGATTTAAAGAACACAAACTTTGTAAAATTAATCAGCAGGAGAGTACTCCCCTCGACTTTCTCGCATACTTCCAAAATAAGGCGCGTTTTGTGTTAAGTTTCGTAGCATGGTGATGAAAATCGAGTATACATTTTGCATCACTTCCCGTTGACTGATTGCGTTTAAAATTTGATACAATTCTGATGATAAATTCATATGCCAAATTTCATTCAACTAGCTTGTCGGAGCCAATGGGGGACTGGGGAGACATGGCCCCCTGTCGGGGTTGCTGTGCCCTCCGTCGGGGGAAAGTTTCGTACCCTGTTCATGCATCTGGTTATTCAACTAATGGATAATAAAGATTTGTTGAAAAGTTGCGAGGGTCATCATTACGTCCCTCCCCTTGTACAGCAGGTCGTACGCCCCCCCCCCCGTCAGGGAGACCCTGCCCCCCCCCGCCGGCAGTCTCTAACGTCACTCCTGATAAACAGACAGACTTCTTGCCGACGAATATCTTTCAAATTTTGGGAAAAAACTTACGATTTTAGTGCAAAACCCACATACCAAATTTCATCTGTTTAAGTAATCCGTTATTGTTTTTACATTTTCACAGACAAACAGACATCATTCCAAAAATGATTGTTTCGGACTCAGGTAGGTTTCGAAGGAAAATTCCTCAAAATCCCTAGTTCGAATTTTTTTGGATGATTACAATACTTTCTCTTTCTATACTTCGTACACGAGAAAGTTAGTTTTATTTTTACTAATCTTTTTTTCCACTGGCTGGCCCA
Source organism: Araneus ventricosus (assembly GCA_013235015.1). NCBI lineage: Eukaryota > Metazoa > Arthropoda > Arachnida > Araneae > Araneidae > Araneus > Araneus ventricosus. The sequence goes on along the minus strand of BGPR01001085.1, from coordinate 306,655 downwards.
CCCGTTCGACGTGTTTGTTTCGAAGGATCCTTAACAATGTTGCAAAATCCTTTCCAGCCATATGAGGTGAAAAATCTCCGACTTGACAATTTCCTCACTCTCTTTTTATGGGATTGCGCAGAAGAATGGATCGCCCGTGGGGCACCGCATTCCGCGCAAGAAAACCGGTTGGTGGATCGGCAACACTTGCGTCCAAAAATAATTGCAGAAGTGCCGAAATGAATGAAATTCTACTTTTGGACGGATTGTTTGAAAATGAAATTCAATGAACGGGATGAGAGGGCATGGGAAACGGAGGGAAACATTTCCTTCATTTTTTCCCTTTTAGGGATCGGAAGAAAAGGTGGAAATGTGAACTTTTGAAGTTTTAAAAACCAAATTAAGCGAGTTAACATTTAGAAAAAAAAGGTTTTTATTTATTTTTTTTTATGTGCAGGGAACACAGATGTGCGTGTTGCACATTTTGGAATTTCTCTATATACTATTACATATAATTCTTTTTATATTACCTTTATTATATATACAAATGAGTTACATTATACACTATTTTTTGGAAGAAAATTCGATATTTTGGAAGAATTCGTTTGGCGTGGGTTATTTCGTTATTTTTTTAAAATTTATTTATTTCAAATGACTTGCCTAGTATGTAAAATCATTATAATTTTCAATGGTAAAATGGGTCTTTTTTGTTTCATTTATTGGCAAAAGATTTGGAAGGTTTTTGATGTGATTTTCATGTTGTGTTACTGAGATTGCTGTGCTTTATATGTTATCTATATATTATTTATATGCTAAAAAGTTGTGTGACGATGAAAGGAAAACGTAGAAAAATATATAAAATAAATTCGAAATGAAAACTGACCTGCTGTCAAAAGGCTTATTCTCTTCTGTGGACAGAGAAAATTCAAAAAAAATCAGAAGACAAGAGAAAATTCGAAAAAAATAATGAAGCAGAGTCTCGGCTTCGTGACCGGTGGGTCGCATGCTCGAGACCTTAAACCCCGAAAGAACCGCCGTGTATGCTAGCCTGGTGCACGTAAAATCTGTTGAAAGTCAAATGTCCTCCCGCTGGTGTGGTACGGAAGTTTGGAGTGGAGGATCGTCTTCATCATTTTACCACAGTTCAAAATTACGATGTGCGTCCCAAGACAACTCTCGTGTAGCTTCAAAACGGGACGTTATTATAACTAAACTAAACTAAAATCGGAAAAACTAATATATGAAACCCAAATAAGAAAAAATGCATACATTTATACAAAAGAAAAAAAGATATCTCCTTTCAAATCTGAAGGAAGTGATTGAGTCATCTTTTTTCTGATCCATTTATATCCGATGTTTTGAATCATTTCTTTTAAAAATAAATTCGAAATGGATTCTCCGAAATGAGATTTCTTCTCCTGTTGATCCTCTCTCTCTCGTCAGGTTCTCATGAAATATCATTTCGATCAGGGCCGGATAATTAAATAGGCAACTGCCTACGGGCTCCACAACTTTAGGGGGGGCCCGAAGCCTCAGGATTTTTTTCGCGGTATTTTCAGAGTAATTTAATTTTATACTTTCATTTAATTCACGAAGACCGTTCATTCGAATTTATTGAAATTAGCATCAAATATAGTTTAAATTTGGGAATATTATTCTAAAAACATTCCTAATTAATTACCTTCTGCCAGTTCTAATATTATTTTATAGTTGTAGAAAATATGCTGCTTTATTATTTCAAAAAAATCTCTGATCTTATAATTAAATAGTATTTAGTTCTGTAGAAAAAGTTTCATAATTTGTTTTACTATCTTGTTTAAAATATATATATATATATAAAATGTTTTCGTGGTTGTAGACAGTAAAAAGCCGAGTTATTAACTAATTTTCTGTTATTATCCAAATATTTAAGTCATTTTTAAGTAGAATGGAAGACATACGTGCATCTTAGTTTAAGGTTTCAAGTCAAAAAGAGATCAGAAAATCCCTGTATTTTCTCAGGTAGGGATTTAACACATAGACGCGTGATCATAGTGAAGGGAATAATAGCTATTTTTAGTAAATTACTTAAGTGTTTTAGGAAAAAGTCTAGCGCCAAAAGGACGCCGAATTCGCGATTTATATGTGTACGTGGAAACGATTAACATATTCTTTTAGTAATAAATATGCCAAACTAGAGATTTAATATACCTCCAGCGCGAGAAATAAAACGAAACTGGAGTTTAAGAAAAGTGATTTTGGAATACATTAAGACTTTAAAATATATAATATTAGAATTTAAAGCAAAATTAAGCGAGATTATTACATATATATTATACGCGAGATACTGAAACCAACCCTTTTGAAAGTGCCCCGCAATTAATTAAATGCTTTGTTTTCAACATTTGCTACTTAAAACTGCTTATATACGGAATAAATTAAAATCATCAAAAATATCCTGTTTTTGAAATTGGTAAGGGGACCCCTAAACTTGCATTGCCTAAGGGCCTCTACAGGGCTTAATTCGGCTCTGATTTCGATGATAAAAGTGCTTGAAGAAAAGAAAATGAACATTTCAAATGCTTTTCACACACTTTTATTTAACTTGACATTTTTCATGTGTGTAAAAGTGGAAATTTATGATCAATTTTTCACTCCCTTCCTTGTCTACTAGAGGTTTCAAATTTTGCACATCTGCGTGCCCTCGATTAAAATATACTATTTTAATATTTTGAGAACTTAATTATCAATTAATAGATTAATTTAATTAAATTTTATAATACCCGGGAATAGTATGATTATATCGCTACCGGTCATCATCAGTGGTTTAGCAAGGGTAAATGGTAGTCGGTGCATTATTATTTTTAAAAAATAGTATAAACCCACTACTTTATATCTCTACGGCCCACCCCAAGACTAATCCACGGGACATCTACACCCCTATGCCTCCCGATCACTAAGTCGCTAGTGCCGTGTCTTATAATAAAAAATTCGAATAATCTTATAGAAAATTTTCAAAAATTAACTGTGCAAAAGAATCCTAATTCGTATTTTCTTAAAAATTATTCTCTAACTTTATCCTAATGATTCTATAATTTGAAATTTCATCAGGACAACGCAAGCAGCCATATATCCAAAATTTTCGTCACATTTAAAGAAAAAAAAATTAAATAAGAAAATGGGATCAAGTCGAATTAATTCAATCGTATTCCTAGATGCAACTCCGATGGACTATTGTGTCTCTGGAATTCGGGGGGGACTCCCCAAATAAATTTTGATTTTTTTAAATAACAAAGGAAACATAAGCAATTTTGTTATCAGCTCTTAATAGATGAATAGTAAAAATCTGCACAAGTGTAATTTCATGAACTGGGAAGAAAATACCATACACTGGGCCATAGCAAAGAAAACTCTTACTGCATCCGAAACTATAGGTTTTCAATTTCACGCATGAAATTAAATTATAATTATCTTCCATCTTTCTTTCATATACCATTACAATAATTTTAAATTTGCGCAAGCTCTTTCAGAATCGAAGGAAATAATTGAAATTTTTTTCATGGCAGAGGTTACTATATTTATTATGTCATGTCTCATTATTTCCTCAAAATCTGTGAAAAGCGATTAAAAGATATTTTTTCCAAGCTCTCCTTTCTAATTGATCACCGATGATCTCACATATTTGCCGAATTTCACTTTTCAATAAAACTATGGTAGCCAAATACTCGGAATTTCTGATGAAAATACAGTGGAATTTGACTTATTCGAACGTTTTAAATTCGAATTCGTCGATTGAATTTTTCTTTGGCTTCTTGAATTTCCTACTATCATAATCTTAAAATATCGTCTGTAATTCGAATTTATTTTGGTTTATTCGAAGTCAAAACTAAAAAACTGTTGTTATTTCTGAATTGTCTTCAGTAATCGTAAAAGAATCATTTTTAAGGGCTTTAATTCAGTCGAGAGCTTTATGTATTCAAACAAATAAACATTACAAATTTCTTAACTAAAAAAAACTTTGGACGCATTAGATGTGAATTGAACCGTTCATTTCGAAGATTTTATTTGTATTCAAAGTTTTATATACTGTTTTTTTATTAAAATTACCTACTTATTTATTGAAATTATTATTTTTAAATAATAAAAAATATTTTATTTCTAATTATTGTCAATTTTTTATTTAAAAAATTACTTATTGTTTATTACTTATTATTTGCTAAAACTATTAAAATTTTTTTAAAAAAATCATTACTGCCATTTTTAGTTTTAAAACTATCGTTTTCTCTTGCTGTACTAATTTTTTAACCCATTTTTTCATAATTCGAATTTTGGGTAAATAGAATTTTTATTGCGATTATATTGGATAAATGTGATAACATTTTTGACCATTTACACAAATCTAAGACACTATACACTTTATCATGTTTTCAATTTTTACTTAAACCTTATTAAAACGTACTAAACCGTTATAACTTATAAAAATAATTTTAACAGATAATTAATATTTAAAATAACTTTTATAAAAATAAAGGTTTGATAGTTTAAGAAATTGCATCAAAAAATTTCATACAAAACCCGGCCATTTTTTTATTCTATCTTTTTTTAAACAATAGAACGCCGAATGACAAAGAAAATTTTTTCAGCTAGGGATGGCAAAACCGTGTTGATAAATTTTTGATTTGCAAAAGAGGAAACATTTGCTTTCGAAAACGGCATACCAGAAACCCTGTTAAGGAAAGAGGAACGGAAGAGAAAAAGGAAGTGAAATTGAACCCACGACCCCGTCTCTTGAGGGGTGCAACCCCTCGAAGGAGGAAAAAAGAATTTTTCATCCTTCTTTCTCCCTCCTCCCTTGGTAATTTTTTTTTTTATCAAGAGATCACTCTTTGGTGACTATAATATGGGCAAAACGGGACTGCACTCCGAAGAGGAAAAAAGTTGAATAACAAAATCCGAAGCAGTCTTCTGATTGGTTAATTGTGTAGAAGGAAAACATTCCCCATTGGTGAAAGTTTCTCGGGACGCTGGATGAATAGTTGCACGCATGGAAAAAAAAAGATAGATATAAAATAAAGGCAAGGGGTGTTTCAAGGGTAATGGTGGGGGCTCGGGAGAGGGGTAGGCTTTCATAAAAAGGGTCACTGTACCGCATGGTTCTCATTAAAACGACTGCCGTACGTTCTTTTACCTGCTGGCGCCAAAAAGGTTGCTTTTTTTCGCCAAGCTAATTGTCAAAGTGATTGGAAAGAGCGCTCTGTTTCAAGGTGTACCTTTTAAATAGACGCTCAAAAACTGTAGATCGTTTTCATTCGTATTAAAACTATTCCTTTGGGTTATGAGTAAAAATGGATTTAAACGCATTTATCTAAAATATTTTTCAACAGCTAAAACGTAACATTTCTTTTACATTGTTTCAAAAAGCTGAAAAAGTTTAGATAACATAGGGTCTCTTTGGCTGGATTACAAAACTTAGTATGATTAAAAACTTTTTGGAAAAACAGAGCTTATATGAACAAAATATATTAGTTTTAGTACTTTCTAAAATAAAATAAAGTATTTAGTGTTGTGTAGAATAAAATATTTATTGTCACTTTAATGCTAAGTATAAAAAAGGAAGAAAAAGAGTGGAACAAAATTATGTTTGATATTTACTTCAGCTGATGTAACTACTATATTACACTTAACAAGGGAGAATCATCAGAATCTAAATATATTTTTGTTCAGAATCATTATTTTTTAAAGACTGCATTTGTTTCATGTCTCTTTTTAAAAAATTTTTTTATTGATGTTATTTAAAAAATGAGCTCAATTAATAATCTTTGAGAACTCAGCACTTTGTGTCACTTATTATGGAAACTTTGTCTGTTGAGGTACTGTTATATTTCATATCTAAGAAATAAAGCAGAATATTTTTTTCAGTATCGTCTTGCAATCAGTTACTGTGTTAGAGATAACCATTTCAAATAATTTAGTTCTAAATAGTTTTGAATCGGACTTTTTTTAATTATTATTATTATATTACTTTTTGCGATTAAATAGAGAGAAAAGTTCTGAGATACAAACACATGTCTGAACGTCAACTGTTAGTTGATGCTTCTTGATGGTCTTCCAAAGAAATCTTCGATTGCAGAATCTCTCGAATTCAACAATTGTTCACTTCCTTCTCATTCAACTGTTGCCAAAAGCGCAGAAACGAGACGGATATGGTAACCCTTTCCGAGTAGATATTTCTAGCCAAGGGTGTAGCGAGGCGGAGAGGGGGTTCTTCGCTCAAAATGACTGTCCCTGACCCTGGTTTTTGCGCAAACGTCCGTTGCTATGGCAACCAAGCTCTGTTCATGGTCATAAGTTGGCAGGGGTTGGGGTAAGGGTATAACTAGCAGACGATTACGTATTCCCGTTTGTTGACCTGATGATCGATTTTTCAGTTGCAGGAACTTGCTGTGCGGGGTCTTCTTCAAATCACCAAACTTGTCATGAAAATCCTCTTGATCTCAAACACTTCTATAGAGGAAAAATTTAAGGAGACTTGGGTTGCGCTGCATCATGTATAAATATCCTCCAGTGGCGTGGTCTAAATTGAGCGGTGCTGGGACGCTCAGACCTGGGTGGTATTGTTGGGAGTTAGAGGACAGAATGGAACAGGTGATGGAAAGAGTAGGAAGGGGATCCAACAAATATATATATTTTTCTTTTACATTTAAAATGTATATATTATTTTATCTGACTACTGAAATAGTGAAATGATAAAATACCAAATTGAAAAAATGCATATTTTACATGTTATTATTTTATATTTTATTTTTGATCAAACATAATGCTATGTCCCAAAACATGAAAATAATGAAAAAAAAGTTATAGAATATTTTTTAAAATTTATGAAAGTTCAAGTTACACTAAAATTAAGTAATTTCAGTGGCGAATCCGGGGATTGCTATGGTGCAGCCCCATCAACAACCACAGAGTGTGCAACATTCTCGCTTTTGACAGATTTGAAAATTTTCCTGTTTTTTGTAGTTATTCCACTCTGACATTATAGCGTTAACGCGGTTAAAAACATTTTGGTAGTTATTTTATTAAGCTATCGAATGTGTTGTAGTGTCCTTGGTGACTCTTTTATCAGGTGAGTCAAGCTAAAGTGTTTGACTTACATAAGCTATGAGTCACGACTAAAATTTACGACCTCAACCCCCGACCAAAATCCTGGATTTGCACTGAGGTAATTTCAATTCAAAATCATGACATGAAAAACCATGATATTTTCTATTTTTCTTGACAATATAGAAAATATCGATGATTTTTCAAATCGTAAAATGTTTTAGATGTTTGTAATTTAATGTTTTGACCCTTCTCGGCACCGCTTCCAGTGGCTTATTACTTTATCAATTTGAAATATCAATCATGTTTTGAGGAAGGATTTGACGAAGATCACGCTGTTTTAAGGAGGTATTTTCTCTGATACCCTCGTTTACACTTTTTTTCTTATTTCTGGTAAAGAAAAATAAGCAGGGGCTGGAACGGCGTTCCGTCTTCACTACTCTCTTGATACCCTCGTTACACTTTTTTCTTTTATTTCTGGTAAAAGAAAAATAAGCAGGGCTGGAACGGCGTTCTGGCTACTACTCTCCTGATACCCTCGTTTTACACTTTTACTTTCTCACGTATACAGAGTATACAAGAGAAAGAAATATTGTAATCGTCAAAAATTCGAACTCGAGATTTGACGAATCTCGATTTAGACCTTCCTGAGTCAAAAACACAGTTTTGGAATTATATCTGTGTGTCTGTATGTCAGATAACTCGAAAACTATTAGAGATACAGAGATGAAATTGGTATGTCCATCTTTACACATAATTTGTAGGTTTCCATCAAATTTTGGACAAAATCCGTCTACAGAGAAGTCTGTCTTTCTGTCTGTCGCGTTCATGCTTGAACGCTATAACTAAAGCGAATAGCTAGATGAGATAACATTTGGTACACGGTTTTATCACTATAGATGTAGGTCCTATCAGAAATTTGGACGAAATCCGACAAGGGTTGAATGTCTGTCGGACTGTATAATCGCATAATCTTAAAATTATATCTCTAAACCACTTTGGTTTGAGTAAATAAAGTGGTATGGTGCATGCTTTATATAGAACTGTGCCCAAATTTCGTTTGAATCGGTAAAGAAAAAAGGCGTTCCATTGATAATTGATTTTTTCTAATCCGATTCTCCATGCGACTATGCGTACTGGTAGATCTCTGTGCACGTGGAAGGATTACGTCACATTGTCCTTGTTTTTACTTGGTACTGAAGCTTAATATCTGAGCATGCGCAAGCGTAGAACGAGTCTTCATCTGTTTTTCTCCTCCGCACCTTTGGAGCTTGCATCGGCTTCTGTTTGTAGAAATAAATATTGCTAAGTTTTAATCATACGCATCTCTTTCAATATGATTCTTCACCTAAATATTTTACTATCACTATAATCTACAATGAAAAACCTTCAGTAGATGATCATTGAATTCTTAGTTACAGTAGGTTTCAATTTTTATCCACGTAGGGGAGGAAATGACAAATGTTTGAGAGTATCGAGAAAGTTTAGGAGATCCTCCCGCTGGTTTCTTATTTATTTCTGGTTAAAAAAAAAAAAAAAAATGACAGGGCTGGAACGCGTTCGCTTTACTATCTCTTGATACCCTCGTTTTACACTTTTTTCTTATTTATTTCTGGTAAAAGAAAAAAAATAAGCAGGGCTGGAACGGCGCGTTCCGGCTTCCTCTCTCTGATACCCTCGTTGTATTTTTAAAGCAATAGCACGAGCAGATGATGAAAACACTCTAAAGAAATGACTGTCAGACTTGACCTGGCACAAGCAAATTAAAGTTCGTTTATGAAATAACAGCAATACGTAACT
>BGPR01001085.1:280272-290358 GCA_013235015.1 Araneus ventricosus | reverse complement strand
AGTTACGTATGACCTATCTCTCCTGTATTATTTGTAGAGATAAATTATTTTCTGGGCATTATTATTTCAATTTTCTAGTCTCATTAAAATGTTAATTTTATTAAATAAAGTTTGTTTTTTGATTAAACTTTTAGAAACTTGATTTTGAATACTAAAGTTTATTGGTAAAACAAATTTGTTTTGAATGTCTATTAAACATCCTTATTTTCGATATTTCCGTGTTTATCAATGTACCGATTGTATGGGGCAGATTGATACAAATCCAATTTTAGGAAAAAAGTGTAATAAATATTTTATTATTTCATTTATGACCAAAACTGACTGAAATCCTATATTAATTAACAAATGCAAAATATAGTCATTAGTTTTAATTATTCCTGGTAAATCATTTTTCATTTCAAAAAATGTATCAATGTCTCCATGTCTCATGTTTTTTGTTACATCCAAAATCACTTCTATCCTTTATCAAAATGTATGCTTATAAATCTTGAAGAATTAAGTTATTATAGTAATGTTTCGTCTGCTATGTTTAGCAGATTTTTAGTTTGAGAATTAAAGAAAACGGTAGATCTCAAGCATTTATTTAAATTTTCAATTGCATATAATAAATGCCTTTTGGATTATTGTTAAATTTCTAATTGTATATAAATATATCCTTGGATTATTGTTTCATAAACGATTCCATTTGCCTCCCACTCCTCCCTAATGCTAGAAGTCGAGAAAGCCGTACATAAACAGTTTTACTTCCGAATTCTTCATTTTAAATATACACACTTGGAACTATTAACACTGAAAAATATCAGTTCAAATCAGGCTATTTATTTAAGAATTCATTGAATTTGGAGCAAGCATATTCAGAAAGAACGCATAGTCATTATTGTCAAATTTAAAGATTTTCATTTTTTATTTCTTTCCTTCTTAAAAATAAATAATAAAATCGCTTCATCAGATTTTGCTGAGATAACAGAATGTTAAAGAATCTGAATGCTGTTTCTTTTGAAATAGCTTTTAATCATTTGATTATGCAAGGAATTCTTGTTCTAGACCGAGCTACCGCTGAATTCAAAAACAAAATGGATTTTTTGATTATTGACGAAATTAACTCTTCTAGAGTGCATTCCTTAATCCCACTCATGCAGAGAAGACTTTAAAAAAAAATTCCATTTAAACAACTTCTGTTCGGTCATTCTGAGAATCATCTCACGCCAAGTTGTTTACCGTTTAAGAACACTAACCCTTCAAGCTGACTTTTATGAAAATGATGAATTGAAATTCAGAAAAGTGATGATTTGAAAGTGAAAATACTTGTAATCGGAAACGCGTGGTGAGTAATGAATCGTGTAATTTAGGAACAATGTAAGACCTTCTTAAATCTATTATCATCTATTGTTTTAAAAGTGAGTTACTTCCAATTTTTACAATTTTTATTTAATTCAATTTTGTTTCATGTTACAAGCATAGATTTTGTAAAACGAATTTTCACTTATTTCTTGTAAAAGCTGAGTTTGAAATATTGTACTTGTGCTCTCGACGACAATACAAATTTAATATTTTTCAGAACTTATTTATCAGTTAATCGAGTAATTTAATCAAATTTTGATTGTGCACTTAGCGCCACCTAGTAGTGGTTTCAGGAAAAGCTGATTTCACCTGCCGTAATATTTATAATAACAAGGGTCCGATCCAGAGTTTTTTTTAGGGCATTTTGAAAAAATGAAAATAAAATATTTTTTTGTGAAAATTAAAAATATTTTTGTAATTTTTTTATATTAAACTTCAATTTTACAGTCATATTTATACTTTATATGTTTAATATCAAAAGTGTTTACTGAACCAAGTATATGAGTAATTTGAAATATACTGAAAAAAAATACTCGTATATATATTTTGTAATTCATTCAAAACTTTAAAAAAGAAGTCATTTTAAAAATAATAGTGATTTTAAGCATGAAACATTGGAACTTTCTGTTAAAAACACTAATTATGCAGAAAAGCATCTTCACTTTAAAATCATTTGATATATAAAAAGTATGCACGGTCATACTGGAAATTTAGAATGTTATTGCTGGAAAATTTAAAGGATCATTTTATAAATGAAATTTTTAAAACCTGTTTTGAATTTGAATTTTTGAAGGGACACGTTTCTTGTGAATTTGAGTTTGTGAAGGGGCCGTTATTTTGAATTTGATTTTGTGAGGGCCGTTATTATGACATTTGAATTTTTTGTAAAGGCCGTTTTATGAATTTGAATTTTGTGAAGGGGCCAGTTTTATGAAGTGAATTTTGTATGGGCGCTTTTATAATGGATCTTGAAGGGGCCGCAAAACGGCCCCAATTTGCCTGATCGATCCACAAATAAGAATTGATGAAATAAAGACTACAAAGTAGAAAATATTAAAATAAAAAAAATACTTTAATACACTAATAAAAGTGTGCTCAAAAACTGTTTATTAAATTTATTATTCAACAAATTGAGAGATGAATGTACGATCCATATGCATCAATATTTTATGATATCTTGCATTTATGATATTTATCATCATATTCGATCTATATCTCAAAAATAAAAGCTATAATCTATAATTTCTTTGAGTACACATGTAGTGAAACTGTATGGGCATTTGAAAGCTGAATATCATGCAGTCTTATTTTCAAACGGAGTTAATAAATATTCAGCAATATTTACCATCGCATAAAAAACTAACATTATTCATCAATAGTTTTTCAAAAATCACAAAAATTTGGTTGGTAAGTTTCATTGTCTTTTTTTTGCAAAGAAAAGAATCATTCTATAAATTTGGAATACGCTTCAATATTTAATTTTTCTGAAGATCTTTCGACAAACAAATCATATTGGTAAAAACATATTGCGATTTTAATACTTTCCGTCTGCAGCCTAATTTTTTTGCTTATTTTTATATTTCTTGCATATAATATATTCGTCAACATACGATGCATTTGGGAGAAGGGAGGCAAGTTCCCTTTTGGAACTAATGGTGGGAACTGATTCCATCCCATGTAGACAATTAAAATATTTGCTGTTACTGATTTGGTGGCACCTGCAGAAGATTTTGATTTCTTTGTTGTGATGAGAATCTGGTTTCACCTTTTTGAGAGTTTGCATTAGGGGAAATATTGAGAACATTGAAATAACTCAAGGCTGAAAAGTTTTACTGCAGACAATAAAACTGCAGAATGTTTTACTGCGACGATAAAACTGCAGACGAATCAAATAGTCTAGGTCCAACCTTCTTAAATTAGCTACTATACAATTTCAGAGCAAGGTTTTTTTGCGACCCTAACTTTCTAAGTGTATTTATTTGTAAAATCATAAAATGTATGCATCACCTGAAATGAAAAAAAAAAACATTTCCTGTAATACGTTGTCAATGAGTCCCTTTACTGTGGTTATTAACTGTTTACACAAAGATAGATAATGTTTATTTTAAGAAAATATTTCATTTTGATTAAATGTCACAGAGAAAGGTGATTGCAAAAATTCTATAATTTTTATGATCGCTTATATATTGTCAATTTAAGAAAGGTGTAATAATTTGATTAAAGAACTGACAAACCGTATTTTATTCATAGGGTTCATTCAATTCATCTTAGCTCACCGAGATTTTCTTTGCTATATTCAAAAGACAGATTTCTTAAATTTTTATTCTTTTTCATTTCTAATTAAAAAATTTTTCTAAAGCTGCATTATTTAGACAATTCATCAACATAAAACGCTGGAACAATAAAAAAGGAAGAGAAATTTGCTTACAAATATTTCCATTTGTCTGAATTACAGAAAACGAATACAGCTCATGGCATCACTATAATCAGTGATAACTCAAACTAACACACTACCCAGAAAGCTACGAGCGACCACTACACACCGGTGTCTGGATAATACGCATGTCTTAGGTTATAGCCAAGGCCTCTTTAATAAATTTGAGGTGTTGGCTAGAGTTTTTGGCCCCACATCAGAACCGCCAGCTCTAATCCCTCCCAAAAAAATACCTACCTAATAAAATTACTGAGGACCAAAGAAACAAAAGTCACCGTTACTGTAATGACGCCTACAATTTGGCAAATCAGCGCTTTTCACATTTAAATTATAATAAATAATTTTTGGTCTTCAAGATTAAAATAAAATCAATACAGTAGAGTCCCGCTAATCCGACTAGATGGGACCGAACCTGTTGCCGATCCTGAAAGTCGATTACGGAATTTGCACTTAAAAATGCACGTAATTAAGTTTTGGAATAAAACTATTAAAAATCGACGTTTTTTCATAAGTACATACATTTCCTCTCAGCTTAATTTTTTAGTTTTACTACTACTGTATATATAGATCAAGTTTTTAACCTACATCTGATGTAGGATTAACAAAACAAAGCATCTTTGTACATAAATAAATTCAAAATTATCGGTTGTATCATCTGCTCTAAAATCCGATAATCCGATCGGGCTCGGATTAGCGGGATTCTACTGTATAGTTAAATTTGTAGGCGCAGCCCGTCCATGATAATATGGCTCCTGTTTAGAATGAGCTCCATCAACTTTCACGGAAACAAAAGTTTTTATTGAAAGTACAAAATATTTGTGTTTAAAATGAAATACTTTTATTGCAAATCAAAATACTATTAAATACATGAGGGATCCTAATCAGACTATTTAAGCGTATGATATACCATGCGCGAGCTTTCTCTACTGTCAACTTCAATGATCTCTATTCATATATGTTGATGGAGGTGTTCTTCAATTGTTAAAAATCATTAAAATCAATCGTCAGCAAAAATATATTAATGCTGGTCGAAGTTATAATGATATACTGTTAGAAACATTTTTTAAGATTTTATTTAAGTTTTTTATACGATACCCCATGTTAAAACTATAACTGAAAATCAGTCTGTACAGGTCTGTGGAGGAATTCGCGTCATTGCTGCGGAAGCTTTAGTTTTGAGTTCTCTCCCAAACGAGAAAGCGCTCTTGTGATAAGGGCATACTGACTGGGGAGCCCCTCCAGCTTCTCCGAAAACAAGGAAAGGAAAGCGTCTCATTCCGATTCGCATTTTCCCTAGCTTGCAAGTGTTAACTTACGCCCCCCCCCCCCCCCATAATTTTACGGAAGAATTCGTAAAATGAACGCGCTATGGAATACTGTTTGACGAGATCCACAGTTTAAGAAGAGATTGTCTCCATTAAGGATTTACTAGCTACAGGAAATTCTCAATTTTCCCAGCTAAAGCCGATCTTCATTCCTTTGCGATATACTGTTCAGCAACGGATTCCGAGACTACCACATTTGAACGATTTTACACCGGAAAGGGGTGTCAGACAATGAGTCATATGAGCGCATTTCCGGAGTTACTTGTTAGATCACGCACAGTTAAATGTAAACATCACCCTTCCATTCTTCACTTTCCCCCTATTTTGATGAAAATAACTCCGCCCGGCGCATGCGCAAAATTGGGGAGGGTTTCCGAATCCGTTGCTAAACATTATATACAGTGCAAATTAGAATAAGACTGAAGTTAATCCAATGACAAAACTCACTAAGAATAAATTTAATAAAATAGATTTTTAAAACACGCTTTTATTAGTGTATAAAAAGTAGAATTTTTTTATTTTAAATATATATATATATTAACAAAAAAAACATCAAAACCACGTCATAAAAGATTTTATATATATATATATATATATATATATATATATATATATATAATAATCTCACTTAATTTTGCTTTAAATTCTAATAATATATATTTTAAAGTCTTAATGTATTCCAAAATCACTTTTCTTAAACTCCAGTTTCGTCTTATTTCCCGCGCTGGAGGTATGTTAAATCTCTCGTTTTGGCATATTTATTACTAAAAGAATATTTTAATCATTTCCGCGCGCACACAAATCGCGAAATCAGCGACTCCTTGACGCCATGAATTTTCCTAAAACACTTACGTAATTTACTAAAAATGGCTATTATTCCCTTCACTTTGATCACGTGTTTATATGTTAAATCCCTACATGAGAAAATGCAGGGATCTTCTGTTATATATATATATATATATAAAGTGTCTAACAATTGAATTTTTTTACCCATGAAATCCGTTCAAAAATGGCAGAATGGGAAAATGAATTAATTGAGAACTACTGAAGTTGTAAAAGAGAAGTAACATCGACTTCGATAATTTTGTAAGAGGATTATGCAGTTTTAATTATGCAAATGAAGTGAAAATTGCCGAATTTTTGTCACTTATATTCATAGCTCGCGTGAATGTGTCTTTTTTTATATTTTTTTATCCTCCCGAAAGAGAAAGAGAGAGAGAAACTGAAATGTTATCAAATTTTAAATATCCATGCAACACATGGCTTACATTTTCTATATCTCTTCTAGACTGGAAGAAGACTTTATGTATAGAGTTATAATGTGTCAAATCTCCCTTTCAAACCTGTTTAGTGAATGAGTCTGTTGTGACACGCTTTTGTTTCTCTTGACCTCAGTCAAGTTTGTAAAGCTGAAAAACTTTGTGATCGATTTTTCACTCACTTTCTGATGTATTAGAGTTCAGAAATGTTATGTATTTGTATGTTTCCGAAGACAACACACTATTTTAAGATTTTCAGAACTTAATTTTAATTTTGATTTCATGTCAGAAACTCCATTTGGTAGTGAAGATTAGAAATATGGAATACAAGGTTCCATAATAATTATAAGAAATTATGACACATATTAAAGACTACAAATTAAAATAATAATAATTTTTTATAAAAACGCTTTTATTAATGCATTAAAAATTGGAAAATAATATTTTTTTTATCAAAATTCTGGACTTCAAAACAAAATCGTAAAATCGTGAGGCGTTGAAAACAATACAATATGGAAATTAGGCCAAAATGAAATATCATAAGAAAACAATATCCTAAACATTTTTAAAAAACTAAAAATATATTATAAATACGATTAAAATTCGAATTTATTAAAAGTATTTGTATCAGCGCTGCGAGATTTTACGATTTTATTGTAACCTCCACGCGTTTGATAAAAAAAAAATTACTTTTCAGTACATTAATAAAAGCGTGTTTTAAAAAACTTTTTTCTATTATTAAACACGTAAACTCGATTATTGTAGCTTCACATTCCGCAACTCTTGCTCTGAAAATAAAAATGGGTGGGGGAATATGAATGAAATATCCACTGATACAGATGATTTTTACAGTAGATCATAAAAATATATTTTAAATACGATTAAAATTCCTATTCACTACGATTTTTTCTATCGACGCCTCGTGATTTTACGATTTCATTTTAACCTCCAAATGTTTGATACAAAAATTTATACTTTTCAGTACATTAATAAAAGCGTGGCTTTAAAGAATTTCTTATTATTAAACACGTAAACTCGATTCATAAAGCTTCCCATTTCGGAGATCTTCCTTTGAAAATAAAAAGAGGTGGGCGAACGCGGATGAAATATCCACAGATTCAGTTGACTTTTACAATAGATCATTTCACCATAATGAAATGCCTCCGTGATCGTGAACTGCTCTGGTTTGTCAAGAGTTTCATGAGGATTTTTTTGTAACGATGTTCGCTCGACAGATTCCCTGCGGTTTGAAATAAATTTCCTCTTGTAATTGATGACTGGGAAGTTTTGCAATGAGAGCGTTACCTTTTCCTTACGAAAGAATGGCAAGGCTTCTTGAGAAAGACGCCATAGTAGCTGGAGTTCAGAGCACCGCAAGTGACGCAAGCTGGATTGGCTCACTCGCAGCTGAACGGACACTCGTCCGCCAATGGACGCTTTCTTCAACAAGTTGCATTTCGAGATCTCCGAGGCACCGCGAAAATAAAAACTCAGCGTCCCTTTTTTTAGTTAAGAAAAAAAGTGACATTAAAGAAACACAATAATGTAATAAATTTTAAAAACACACTTTTTAAGCGTCCTAAAAAGTGCATTTTTTTATTTTAATTATTTTCCACTTGAGTGTTGAATTGTATCTCTGAGTGATACGAGGTTTTGGGATTTTTAGCAACAAAGGCTGTTATCCCCTAATTTAGAAAAATATTCATTCTAAAATTCGTTTCAATCTGCTTAAAAAATAATATAAAATTGCCATTAATAGATGATCTAGAGCAGCGATTCCCAACCAATGGGCCGCGGACCGCTTGTGGGCTTAGGATGTCGAATGAAAAATGGCGCCCTTGTAGAAGGGCGGCCATGTTCTTTTTTCTATTTTCCACATTTTGTCTTTAATTTATAATTCATTGTTATAAATATTGCTGAATCTTGAAATCAATTTTTCCCAAAATCACTACCAGGAGGCGCCACGCGTGTGGAATCAAAATTCAATTAAATTAATCGATTAACTGACAATTAATTATTGAACATTTTAAAAGAGAGTATCGTAATCGAGAATACACAAGCGTAGAAGATTTGACATTTAATAAAAGCAGGCTTTAAAAACACACTTTTATTAGGGTACTTAAAAGTTAAATTTTTTTCATCTTAATAAATTTCTACTCTATTCTTCTCTTTCTAATTCAGTATTAATAAACATTATGGACCCTTGTCGTCATTTTTTCTCAAATTCATTAACAGATGGCCTCATGCGTACGGAACCAAAATGTAATTATATGAATCGATTAACTGATAATCAAGTTCTGAAAATATTACAACGCTATATTGACATTGAGAACATACAAATGTGCAAAATTTCAAACTGTAAAGTGATTAAAAAATTCCAACTTTACAAACAGGAAACAAGTCAAGTTAATTAAAAGTGTTTAGAAATATCGCAACAAAATTGAATTAAATGAATCCATTAACTGATAATTATATTTTCTGAAATATAAAATTAGTGTATTGCATCGAGAACACACAAGTGCACGAAATTTCAAAGCTCTAGCGCATCATGAAGTGAGTGAAAAATCTATTACATATTCCATCTTTACAAACATGAATCAAGTTAAATAAAAGTAAGTAAAAAACAAATTAAATAAAATTCACTCCCATTTCTTCGCCAGTAGTCTGTGCAATTTGTTTAAATAAAGAAGTATAATTTAAAACGATATCGAATCATTTCTACTGACAGTGATTATTTAATCACGAAAATCTGCCCTTTAACATCAAAGTCATTTTTGGTATCCGGAAAAAAATCATTTTCAGAAGACGTCAATTATTGTTCTGCGTTTTGAAAATTTGTTTAACGGATTCTTAATTGATTTCAGTTGCATTATTCTTTCTTCTGGGAAAGGGGATGAAAACGAAAATCACTCAAGCGAATTCTTTGATCAGAAATAAATAAATCTCTAGCAAATTCTGACTGAAAAACAAAGAGACGTTTCTGGGAAAATGGACTGTATTCCCAGGAGTTCAGTGATTTGATGAAACAATAGCACTGGATGAATTTATCTTTTTTCGCTCCTGCAAGTGATTTTTAAAGAGATTTAATTCATTCTTATTCTCTTTCCGATATTCACTGAAGGAAAATTTTCGCAAGAGAGAAACTTCGCGAAAATCATTGTCATGATTCGACAGTAGTCTGACTTATTACTTTCAGAGTGCATTTTTAAAACTAAGTGATTCTTATGGTTCAGTTGACTCAACTTAATTTTTTTAACTTAAAAGTTACATTTATCTCGCGTTGATAAGAATCAGGGCTTATGAAAATGTGTGTGTGATGGATAAATAAAACATACATTTTACATAATACATTTTGTTTCGATTGGAAGACCAGATTTAAAGAGGAATTTGAATTTTTTTAAGACACAGTAAAATAAAATGTAAGACACTCGAAAACCTATGAAAAATAGAAATAAAAAGGAGTATTTTAGCTTTACCAATAAGTTTGTTTCGAAAATATTTTTAAAATCATCCCGTTCATTTTCACAAAGATCCTCAATAACAATCAAACAGCGGAGGGTGTTCTCTTCTCAACCGTCTTGTATACCTCCATAATGTGGTGCGTTTTGTGTTTAGCTTCGTCGAATTGTAAAAACAATCCAATATGTATTTTGGAGCAGAAATTCTTCCCTTTGATCGATTATGCTCAAAATTTGCTACAGATCTACAATGTTGATGTAAAGACCAC
>BGPR01001085.1:261149-280262 GCA_013235015.1 Araneus ventricosus | reverse complement strand
CAGATCTACAATGTTGATGTAAAGACCACATATGCTCAAAATTTGCTACAGATCTACAATGTTGCTGTAAAGACCACATACTAAAATTCGGTCATCTAGGTTGTTGTATTTTTTATATATTGCGTTCGCATCCAAGGCCGTCGCGAGGTTCAGTGGCGCCCGGGTCATAATATGATTTTTTTTTGCCCCACCCCCGTCATCATCGGTGATTTAGTTTGTGTAAACGGCGCCCGGAACATGGTATTTTTTCGCCCCCCTCATCGTATTTGACTTTAAAAAGTGACATATATGCATTAACTTTTTGTCATTATGGCCAGTGGCGTAGCAAGATTAAGTGGCGCCTGGAAAATAATATGATTTTTTTTATCCCAGTCGTCATTAGTGGCTCAATGAGCGTAAATGGCGCCAGGGGGATGGTATTCTTTTTTACACACCTTCATCATATTTTGCTTGAAAAATAGCATAAACGCAATACTATTATGTCGCTCCCTAAAACTGGCGCCCATGATATCTATACCCCCACCCCCGTCGCTACGCCACTGAGACGGACAGTCAATCCAATCATGGATATGGTCCAAAATTTGATATCCATAAATCAAGTGTATTTTTTTAAAAAATATTTTTATTTTAACCACTGACCCTGTATCCTGCCTCCACGTCAAAATCGCAACCGTTACCGTAAAACGGGGATACTTTGCACCGATTTTCATGACTTCCGACAGAATTTCGAGATTAGTAACATGTATTTCTCTAAAAGAAAAGTTTTTTCCTCATTGAGGGATTATTAGAGAAACGTTTTGCAGCAAAATTTGGATCATTCAATGATTTAATAATTAATTATGATTTTTCGAGATTTTGGAGTAAAGTTGCCTCATAGGTGGGGATACTTTGCACTGGTTAATTTCTTTTCAGTATATTACAAAAATAAATTCTCTGGATGCAATTATAGATATATTTATTGAAGGCCTGGGTGGGAATATACAAGAAAAATAAATTTCATAAATGCTTGATTATAATTAACAATTTTACGTCATTGCATTCGGTCAAATCAGGATGGCGATTTAGAAATTCTCTTCTCGAATTATTTCCAGGATGTGTTATTAATATATCTATCTACTACGGCACCTTCTTAGTAAGATAAACGTTTATTATCATTTTAAGATCCATACTATTGACAGGAAAACCGAAGTCACTGAACTGGACTACACGTCGCAACTGTCTTTTCCTTCTTATTGGAGAAAGCCAGGGGACTTCCCTGCTTAGTTATATGAACTAGCTTTCTTTTGTTACAAACTGTTCACTTGGAGTAGCAAAAAACGTTTCTGCCTCTTTAAAAATACCCTAAACTTGTGAAATCGCGTTAAATCAAGCTTCTAAGGTCCTTGGAGAGAACTCCATATACTTACAAGTTCCTTACTTCCTTTTATACACCTTGGACATGTCTGAAGCTTCAGCGAACATTGTTCTTCTTATTATTTAAAACAAAAATAAATTTTAAAAACCTACTAGAGTTACTGTTTATCACAAATTTCCATGGTGCAAAGAATCCCCCCTTTTCGGTGCAAAGTTACCCCAGGTCTGAAAAAAATAAATTACAACTTAACTAACAAATAAAATTGATATTCAAAGCAACAAAATGAAAGCTAGGCTTATTATCTTTCACGTTTAAATGCACTTGCCTTCAGAAATGTCAAACTTTCCTCAGTAGAGACAGATTTTTCAGCACCAAAATTGTCGCTGAAAAATTGGCTCATTGTCCTTTCCTTCTGGAACCTCCTGAATGATTGTTATATACGTTTAAGGACTGAAATACACTAGTCAGTGTTCCCAAGAAGCTAGGAAAAAATTCTCAATCCCGTACTCCTAATAAGTTGATCTCTGTTTCACTTTTCACAAGAATTTTACACTGGTGCAAAGTTACCTCCACGAGTGCAAAGTAACCCCGCTTTACGGTATTATATTGCGTCTTTCACTATTTTTAAACATTTATTTCGAGACAAACTAGATTTTGCACACTAAGACAGATTTCTTGACTATTAACATATTGTGCGCGGGACACGAATTAGATACAAGCTTCAATTAAAAGACTGTGCTGTTCTAGACAATATACTATATATCATAAAAGAAAAAGTGAACGTATTCTGCAGTCTATTAACGTGTCCAACTTCTCTAAACTAGTACGCAAGTCAAATTCTTGAATTAAAATTATGATGTTGGGTAATTGGAGAAAAACGTAGTTTCACGTTTCCCGCTCCCAAGTATTAAATTGTTTGTAAGTTTCGAGTTGGCAAGCTGCTCGTCGCTTAGCGAGTACATTGTTTACTGAGGGATGTTAATTTTAATCGTTTGCGTCAAATACCCCCGAAGGTATCGTATAATTAATTTGTTACGAAGCTGCGTGGAAAAAATCCTCTAAAAGAATATCTCTTTTTGATGCCTGTTGACAAGATAAACCTAGAAGGTTGATGAGTAGAAACCAATTTCTATTAAACGCTCCCTTCCTATCCATTTCAGGAGAATGAAACCCAGGAGGGAAGTTTTCGTGCTATCCAACAATAATTCTTCCTTTGATCTCCTCTAGGTGGTTCGAAGCACCCTGCTGAGATTCGAAGAATTCCGACTCCATTCGTCTGACATTTTCGCATCCGCCAGAACAATTAATCGATTGAATTCTTCGGAATAGATCTCCAGGATCTAAAGATATCCCCACGCGAATAGCCATAAGCATTTGACAAGACGACCCACTGGGGATGCTTCAAACACAGGGCTTGTATTTTTGGAGGTCCTTTTGTGCGCCTTTGTTGCGTCACTTGCATAACGCAGCTTTCTTCTTTCCTTTGACGAATATAAACTTTCCTTTTTTTATGGATTTCTTTCCACCTATGATTCTTCGAGTAAAGTGGCTTTTATGCATTCACCAACCGAGAAATTTGAAATAATCTAGTGTCTATTGTTGAGTCTGTGGATGAAGATTCCGCCTGTACATAAACTGTTGTCGGTGAGGATTCCTAGAAGTGCAGCGCACACCAAGAGAAACGAAACTATAAATAAAGCGCGCACGTTTATTCTGATGCAAGTTGTTTTTGGTTTATGTTATTCTGGTAAAATTCGTGGTTCTATTAGTGGGACAATGAAAGTATGTTTGTGCGCGCAAAATCAATGGAGGGAAATGAAAAAGTCACTTGGATGGAAGTTAAACGATCCTTCAGACACAAACATCTGTCAATGTTCAGACAATAACTGATTACTTTAGGTTTTTTCTAAATTGTTTATTAATATAATGAACTTCTTTCGCCGTACAGAGATTTAACAGAAATAAGTCTTATATCCTCTTGAGACCAAAGGCATAATTTTTGATCAATTTCCACAAAAATCTAGATTAATACTCTTGATAGGAGTATATAGCACTATATATAAGTAATTTATCAATTATATATTAATTCATATAATTAATAAATAAATAATAAATCACACACCAAATTTCATCCGTCTAGCTTTAATAGTTTTCGAGTTATCGTGTTCACAGACATACAGACGGACGCACAGATAGACAGATATAATTCCAAAATTATGTTTTTCCGACTCAGGGAGGTCCAAAACGTGGAGATCCATCAAAATCTCGAGTTCGAATTTCTTGACGATTACAACACTTTCTCTTTGTATACTTCGCATACGAGAAAGTAAAAATGTGACATTTCTTTCTGGCTTTTGACAGGCTCAAAAATTTTCCCACTTTTGTAGTCATTCCACTCGTATTTGTAGCATTGACGCGGTCGAAAACATTTTTTTGGCTAGTTATTTCATTGTGTTTTTTATTAAATTATCGAAAGTATTGTAGTGTTCTTTATGATTCTTATTATCAGGTGAATAAAGTCTGTAAAGTTCAAGTTAAGTATGTCGGTTTACATAAGCCATAATGTTTGACATTTGTCACGACGATACTTTTTTTTATACCTCCCCCCCCCCCCCCCCCCTCCCGGAGACCCAAATCCTGGATTCGCCACTGGGCACAGGTAAACAATATCTTAATTAATATTTTTAATACCCATTAATTATTTTCTTGTATACGAAGTATACAAAGAGAAAGTATTGTAATCGTCAAAAAATTCGAACTCGAGATTTTGACGAACCTCCACGTTTTAGACATCCCTGAACCCGAAAAACACAATTTTGGAATTATGTCTGTCTGTGTGTGTGCCTGTGTGTCTGTCTGTGAACACGATAACTCGAAAACTGTTAGAGCTACGGGGATGAAATTTGGTATGTGGTCTTTAAGCATAATTTGTAGGTTTCTGTCAAATTTTGGACAAAATCCATCTACGGGGAATGTAGGTCCGTATAAAATTTTGGGCCAAATCCGTCAACGGGCTGACTGTCTGTCGGTCTGTATAATCGCATACTTGTTCACTTTTGAAAACGAACTCCATGCGCATACGTACTGGTAACAATCTCTGGTAGCAATGCTTGTGCACGCGGAAGGATTACGCCACTTTGTCCTTGAGACGGTAAGAGTGGAAAATCGGTTCGCATTTAATCGCTACTCATCTCTTTGAATTTGATTCTTTACGCAAATATTTTACAATCACTATAATCTACAACGAAAAACCTTCTGATAGTCATTGGATTATGGGTTACGGTAGGTTCGAATTTTTTTATCCACGCGTGGGGAAGGGAAACAGCACCTTTTTGGGAAAGTATACGAGAAAGTTTAGGGGAGACCACTCCCGCTGGATTTAATTTTAGCTTTCTAAAATGAATCACTGACTTTCTTGGGGAGGCTTAAAAGTAAAACAGGTGGAGATAGCGTTGCAAACAATTCTCGCCTTCCCGATTATTTCCGTGTAGTAATTTCAGAGACATTTCGGATAACTCGGTTTTGATTAACCTGAGTTCGGTTAATCGGGATTTTATTGTACTTTGTATTTTTGTGATCTAATCTTTTTTTCAAAATTTGATTCAAATATTCTGATTTGTTGAATGAATCAGAAGTTGGGATTGGGTGTTCACTTGCTAGATAAATTATAATATTAGGCATACTACGCAAATAAATAACTTATATCAAAGTGAAGAAGCTATGAGCGGCACATGTATCCATCGGATATCTGTTTCATGATATAGTTTTATGATATTATTATTGCAGCGATCTACAAGGCTTTTAAAAGATATTTCCTTATTCAGAGGGCCACGGAGGATTGATAGTTGTCTCGGTTTCCGTATCGGAGGATCGTGGGTTCGAGACCCATTGCCACCAAAGATATTCCATGTATGCTGACCTGGTATGCGTTAATTTTGCCATCGTGAGTCAAACGTCCACTGATTGGTGTGGCGTGAAAGCAGTGGCATTACTAGGCAATGCTTTCAACAAGATGTTTTTCTCTTCAGGGGACCACAGGGATTGGATGGTAAAGTCTCGGTTTCCGTAGTGGAGGATCGTGGATTCGAAACCCAATGCCCCCTAAGATTCGCCTTGTATGTGGATCTCGTGCATGTTAAATTTACCGTCGTGAGTCCAAGGTCCACAGACTGGTGTGGCGTGAAAGCAGTAGCACGTACGTTAGTAGTAGTATGTAATTAATAGACAGTATAGGGCCCGGGCACATGTTTAGGATGGGCTCCGTTTTTCAGTTTTGGAGAGAAGGACATTACCAGTGTTTATTTGCAACACCTTTGGTTGGGACTCCCTAAGATCGTGGACACATGGCAATTTTTCAATCCTTCAACCTTATAATTACATCACTGTGTGAAAGTTTGAGAGTGAGGTGCAGGCTCAGCTGTGGTTTTTGTCATCTGACGACGGTTCAAAATGATGAGGTCTGCTCCAAAACAGCCCTCATGTAGCTTAAAAACGGAACGCTAATCCAGCAAAACAAATCAAATCTTTGCTGAAAAACGATGTCTAGTCGCATGCCTTGCAATTCTGAGTATTATCCCGACTAAACCCCTCTGATCATCTGCTGATTCTTTTTCAGCTATCTTCTCGACTAGGGGCTAAAGACCTTTTGAATTGAATTCCCTGATCGTTAGGTAGTCATTGCCCTCCAAACATGAGGGATTTTGAGGTATCGAAAATATCTATTTTCCTTTGAGCATCTTCACCCCCCCCCCATTAAAACGGGGGGCCCAGGGCTTGAAATACGACGAGTCAGGCTTTTTTTTCCAGCGTTGACGGTTCATTGGCCTTGACCATCCAAACAACCTTGAGTAAAAGTGGCACCTTAGTTGCAAAATCTTTGCCCCAACCGGTCTTTCCTTAAATTCCCTCCGTTTCCATCAACGATATTAATAATTTATACGTTTTTTTACGTGGGAAAGTTAGATAAAGAAGGGCTGACAAGAATCCAAAGTATTCGTGTTGGCAATTGGGAAACATTTGATTCATTTTGGCAGTCGTGGGCTTTTATTAGGTAGCACTGAATTTGGTGGTTTGCATCCCTCGTTTTCTTGAAATCAAATGGCGTGATTTGTCGTTCAAATGACTTGAAATGTATATTTGCAACAAATCTCCAATAGATTGGATTGGGCTAATGTCTCATATCAGTTAAGAGGCTTTGAATGTTCGGAAAAGAGACAAAATTTTAACAAAAAAGTCTAAAATAGTAATAAATTCGGCAGCTGCCGAAAATTATGTTTATCGAGCTTTTTCTGGTCAAGTAAATTTAGATCAATAACAATATCAGTTACAAAAGCTTTGGAATGTAATCTGTTAAAGTTATCAAACCATGTTTCTGTTTATTTTATAAAATATATCAACTTTTTAAATTTATATTTTACTTTCCCGAAATTTATTACACACATTTTGGTAGAAAATGTTTATTCCCAAGAATTTCAAAAAAGTTGAGCATTCATTTTTTAAAAAATACATATCTTCCAAGTTCACCAGTAGTTATACACTTACCTGGTGTTATTATACACTTCCGAGGGATATGCCGAATGAAAGAACTGCTAAAAGATATAAACAATTAAGGTAAACATACTAAATGTGATCTATAATAATGCATCTGTAGACATTTGTTACAGTGCGGTATAGTTAGGAAATCTTGATGTGTGCGTTACCAGATGCAGCTTCTTTATAAACTCAACAATTATTTCCTTTTCTTTTATTTCATAATTATTGTTAATAAAGCTTTGCTTTTTATTTTGTTTATTTAATTATATTTATTTATTTATATAATTTATGTTATTTATTTATTTATATTATTTATGTATTTTTATTTATTTATTTATTTTATTATTTAGCCTTTATATTACCCATGCTTCAACGCAAAACTTTATCGACTTTGACTCTCTTTAAAAAATTGTTTTTCTTTAAAATTATTAGACCCCATTCCAGAATAAATACTTTCTTTTCTTAAAAACCTCAACCTGAACTTGACCTAAAACGTTTTTTAAAAAACCAAGCCGAGCGACCTAAATTAGCTCCCGTACGGAGATCTATTTTTTTGAGAGTGGAGAAACCCAACGTTAATTTTAAGTAAACCTCTTTGTGTGCGTAGCCAGTTACATGCGAATAACTAGAGTGTCATAAATTTTATCATTTCATTTTTAACCACTTTATATGCGTAGTAAGTAAACCTCTTTATGAGCGTAGACAGATACATCCGAGCAACTAAATTGTCATAAATTTTATCATTTCATTGCGGTTCATTCATAGTAGAGAAAACCAATGAAATTTTTCAGTTTGCTAGATGGTTTCAATTCTCCTAATCTTTCGAAACAAAAATTTTCATTTTTCATATTAAGCGAAAGTGCAGTTCCAAAATGTATTTCAGAAAGACTCTGCTTATTAATTGATTTAGAAGGCATAAAATCTTCCAAAATATATACTTTCAAGTATGTTTTTTTTTTACTTAGAGCGAATCTTAATACAGTGGAACTCCGTTAATTCGAAAGTTTTTATTCGAGTTTGTGTTTTTTTCCCCAGGTCCCATGAATTTCCTATGAACATAGTGTTAAAACATCCCCTATAATTCGAATTTATTTTTGATTAATTTTAAGACAAAACTAAAAATTGCGAATTATTTTTAAAGTCCTCAATTCACTCGAGGGCTTGATTGCTGTCTTTTGGCATTTTTCTCTTGCACATGTCATATGGTGAATTGTACAGTTTTTAAAAAAAAAATTTGTATAATTGCTGTATTGAAAATGCTTCATCCTGTTTATTGAAATTAATTATTTAGCTTAATTATTATTAAAATTATAATTTTTTAAAAATTATAATTACTTTATTTATTTAAATTACTTATTGTTTATTTATTAATTATGTATTATTTATCATAAAACTGTTAAGTTTTAAAAATAAATCTTTGCTACCACTTTTTGTTTAAAAATTGTCTCTTGTTGAACTCGGTCTTAGACCCAGTTTTTCGTAATCCGACTTTTTGGGTAACCATTCCGGCTGATGCTATTTGGTATCACCAGAGTAATCTGCTGTTATATATAATTTCGGCTGGAGAGGGTTTGATGGAATCTAGATGGCAACATGATCTGGATACAAATGAATAATTTCAATTAATTAATCAGGGTGCTGTTAATTAATCTCCAATTAATGAACAATTTTAAACATCAAGTGATTCTAACCTTTTAAAAATTAAATTATAATTTATATTGTAGAGGGTTAAATCGAATTTTTTTGAGGACCTACCAGCTTCAAATTACCCAAATTCCACTGTACTTATATGTTTAATAAAACTAAACTATATTTTGTGCACAGTAGCCGCTGCACATGATATGTTTTGCACAGTAGGCTCTGTTTGTGCACAGTAGCCGCTGCATATGATATTTTGTGCACAGTAGCCGTTGCATATGATATTTTGTGCAGAGTAGCCGCTGCACATGATATTTTGTGCACAGTAGCACCGATTCACAACGTGTTTATAGGCGCATCTTTACAGACTGAGTAAAAGGAGTTTTTTGGAAAAACGGTTAAAAATTAAATTATGAATTGTGTTTCGCGAAGCTTTTTGGCATAACTTCGATTAACCGTCACTGGTTTAACCGTCAGTTTCTGTTATCCGCCATCGTCTAGAAACCAAGCTTTATAGTATTACAATACATTTCTGCATATTATTACTCGTATATTGAAGTTTATATTGATCGTTTTGTAAAATTAAATACAATATGTATGCTTTATTCAGTTTTAAAATATTTTATGTTCATTTTCGTCTCAAGCCAGCAGTGAAGGCACGTTACTGTACTTAAGTATGAAAAGATTTCTGTTGTCCGTCTATTCGGTTATCCATCATAGCTCTAGTCCGGACGATGACTGTTAATCGAAGTTTTACTGTGCTGTTTATTTCATATATCTCGCATTTTTGACATAAGGATCGTAAGAACATCACCCCATCCTGAAAAGAATCCGGGTACACATGAAAGACCGGCCGCCACGACAGCATAGTCAGGAACTGAGGTCCCTGCATTATAGCCCCCCTATTACGAACGGCTCATGCAAAAACCCCCCAGAAGACCGAGGTATGACCTGTCTTCGGAGATGGACCCAAAGAGCCATTCCACCATTATTGTACCATCGGGTTGGCGAGAGTCAGCTTACTTATAAGGCAGCCTCTCATCCGTGAACTCGCGGTGCCCCCCCCGATGGAGGCATTTTTTGACATAAGCATGGAATAAAGACGCAAGCCTTGATGACATTCAAAATAAACGGAACCAAGAAAACTCATGAAAATCATTATTCGTCGTAGCTCGCATCAGGAATGGCGCTAGAGTTTGCCCGACGGGGGGAGATTTGCCCGACAGGCGGCACGATTTCCCCGACAGGGGGCACGAGTGTATTGAAATCGGTCTCAAATTTTCGCCAGATTTACCAACTACAGTGGAATACCCCGTACAAAAATTTTCTTCGCCCCGACACAAAAATTCCCCCCCCCCGGGGGGGGGGGGCACAGCATCCTCGATGGGGGCCCTGGCCCACCCGGTCCCCCCTTGGCTCGCAGTTAGAAAATAAAGTTTATATGTAGAGTTGCCATAATTGCCAAGCATTGATACGGGACGTTTAAGTGCCAAATAAATAAAACATGAAAAAAAGTGGGTTCCTAACGGTTTATTTCACTAAGAATTTACTAATTTTACTAACGGGGATAAAATAAATCCATAAAGTTTAAGCAATCTAATAAAATGAACACATAGAACAATAAAAATGATGCTATGTTAATCCTTTTTAGCCCAGTTATATTTTAAAGTGGACTTTACTTCCTTAATTATATTATTTTCTTCTTTTACATAATTATAAAATTGGGTGCAAGTCATTTTGAAATTTATAATGACGCAGAGTTTAGGGAGAAAACGGGACGAATTTTAATACGGAACTGAGCAGTGAAATACGGTGACAGTCCCGTATATACAGGAATCATGGCAACCCTATTTATATGCAATATTTTAATTTCAATATCTCTTCACAGATTCAGCTACAATTCGGATACCCGTCGACAATGCAATTGCAAGTAGAAAGCAGTTCTACTTTAGTTTTTTTCCTGTGTGAAAAAAAAAATGCAAATCTAATACATTTTTTAAAACCAAGTACAGTGTAACTTCGAACTTTTAAACTCGGGTTTCGTCGATAATTCGAATTTTTTTTTTCTCTGGTCTCGAAAATTTCGCTATTAACATAATGTTAAAATATCGTCTATAATTTTAATGTATTTTGGCTAATTCTCAGTCAAAACTAAAAATTAAAAAAAAAATGTTTTTATTTCTTGGATTGCTTTCGTTAGTTAAATGCTTTCGTACTTTGTGTCCTTAGTAAGAGAATAGTTTTTAAGTCCCGTAATTCACACGAAGACTGTTGTACAATGTAATGAATAAAAAAAGCAATAAAAATTCTTACTATTTTAAAAACTTTAAACACTCTAAATCTGAATATTACTATTTATTTTGTAATTTATTGTACAATTGATTATTCAAAGTGCTGAATACTGTTTATTTATTTATCAATCGAAATCTCTATTTTTAATATTTTTAAAAATTACAATGTAATCAATAAAAAAGCAATAAAGAATTCTTACTATTTTAAAAACTTTAAACACTCTAAATCCGAATATTACTATTTATTTTGTAATTTATTGTACAATTGATTATTGAAAGTGCTGAATACTGTTTATTTATTAAATTTATTTATTAATCAAAATCTCTGTTTTTAATATTTTTAAAAATTGCAGTGTAATCAATAAAAAAAGCAATAAAGAATTCTTACTATTTTAAAAACTTTAAACCCTTTACATCTGAATTTTACTATTTATTTTGAAATTTATTGTACAATTAATTATTAAAAGTGCTGAATATTGCTTATTTACTAAATTTATTTATTTATCGAAATTACTGTTTTTAATATTTTTAAAAAATATTTAATTAAAATTATGAACTCTTTATTTATCAGAATTACTTACTGTTTATTTGCTAATTATGTATCAAATGCTGAACCTGTTAAATATTGAAAAGAAATCTTTACAGCGGCTTTTAGTTAAAAAATTGTCATTTTCTCTTTCTCATTTTTGGACACAGTTTTTCTTATTTCGAATTTTGGGTTAAATCGAATTTTTTTTTCGATCTCGTCAGTTTCGAGAAGTAACCAAGTTCCGCTGAGTAATATTATTCGTAGCATTTACATAAAGCTTGATTCTAAATGTTTGAACAGAAACAAGTTACTTTTTGCGAGGAAGTACTCGTTTGTGTTGAAAAACTGCCCGTTACGTTCCTCTTTTTTTTCTTTCATTTATTTATTTAAGGCAGTAAGTGTTACAGCAAACATGCCGACACGACAAATGAAATTCCGCCCTCCCACCACTGACTAAAATTGTCAAATGTAGGATACACATCTTGCGGAGGGGGGGTGACTAGTCATTTGTTGTGACATCCGAGGTTGTTTAATCGATGGGAATGCAGCCATAATTATGTCAAGTGGGTGAAAGTTATAATTCCGGAACTTCAAGATCGAAAAGAAACCAGTTCAAGGTCTGGAAAATAATGAGGTTTCTTTATCTCCGCATCCTGAACGCTCACTTAATAAGATAGCGTCCCGAATCGAAACACCACCGACTCTTTTCTACCAAAAACAGTTCCGAACGCTCGCGCTTTTCGGAACTGTTTTTGTTAGAGAAGAGTTGTTCCCTTTCTCTTATTCGCGATACCAACAAATGAAAATTTATCTGAAAGGACAGCATTTGCCACTGCTGGGACAAATCTAATTAATGCGTGGAATCGGAAGCGTTTGAAAACTTGGCCTTTTCGCCCACATATAATAGTGCAGACATTGTAGAAAGAGTTTCAGTCGTTCCAAAAAGTATTGAAGGTTTTATTGTAGTCTTCAAATATTGTATTAATATTTTTTAGATAACTTTGTTAATTATTCCAATCCATGCCCATTTTGGGAATGCTGCGTTCACCAGTGAATGTCAAATCATAGGAGGGTGTGAAATCTGTAGCTGGATTTTTTATAACCTCGAAAAGGGGCATACCGGAATTAAAATGTAATACACGAGGAATTGCTGATTTGGTAGTTTAAAGAGGCTCGCAAAGCTCATAGGGCCGAGACAGTGAGCGTTACAGTAGTTTTACTTTGAAAGGGGAGGATAAAAAGGATTTATTACAAGGATACTCAGATTTAATATAAATTTATAACTATACATCCTTTCTTTATCGCAGATTCCTTCTACAGATTCCTTTACGTGAAGGAATCTGTAGTACATGGAGTTTTAGAGAGAGTGTATCTTTGCTTGAATCCTTTTGAGTTTTAATTTGTTTTATGAAAACAAAACTTAACAAAACGTGTTATATTTGTACACTTGCATTTGAACCAAAGAAAATATCTAAACTCTTTTTTAAAACTTAAAAAAAAAGTTTGAAAAATTTTCCGAGAATACCAACCATTTCATTTATGACAATGTCCATCTTTATGGAAAATTCTAATATCCATGGCATTTTATGAGTAAGCTGTTTCACAAATGAGTGGCAATTAGTTGCCAAATTAATAGTTAGCTTGTATTTTCTTGTAAAGTTTTAAAATCTGTATCTTTTATTCTAAATAATTCATCAGTTTTTTAAAAAATGAAAAAAATCTTAGTGATTTTTTTAACAATTTAGTTGAAAGACTTCGGGATTTTCCTTCATCTCTTGATGAAGTGGGTGAACTTCTTCATCGTTCTTCTATTGAAGGAGATGCATCAACTCATTTTAGTTCGAACTAAATGCATTCTTTTCGCTCTAATAACTGAGTAGATACATATCTAATTATATCCTTTTTTCTTATTGCTACTGCAACTTCCAGGAAAGATGTATTTCCTAAATTGACGGATTTTCAAATCTTTTATCGACATTTTAATGAAGTTTCTTACCATAGATTAAATTTCTGTACACATCCAAGTGGAAATTAATTATGTATGAGATATTAGTCAAAAAGATTTAATAATCACCTGTCGCCAGGTAATTAACTCCATACTATGCCAATCAACAACATCAAAGCAGAATTCTGTTTAACACCAAAAATGGCCTTTGGTTGCTGTTTAAAACGAAATGTTTCCGTAAAATCGCTTTTCATATGAAAAATTTGGCGATTAATTTATCCACAAAATTATGTTTTACATATAATTTTTAGCAGTTTTTTTAATTCTGGGGAAAGGAATGATTAGTAATTTTTTCAAAGACAGCATTTGATTCAATATTGTTTTTAATTATTAATAGATGGTAACCACAACAGCAACGACAATTTTTTTAAAAAAAAGGCATTCTCCAAATGCTTCAAATCACGTGAGTGCGCCTAAAGAAAGAAAAACCTCGCAAATAGTCGCATCTTCTAGGCCGTATCTATCTTCTCTCTTTCTCAATTTTTCGCAGTTTCTTTTAATTTTGGAAAAAGGAATGATTAGTAATTTTTTTAAAGGCACCATTTGGTGCAACATTGTATTTAACTATTAATAGATGGTAACCACAACAGCAACGACAAGTTTTTTTTAAAAAAAGGCATTCTCCAAATGCTTCAAATCACGTAAGTGTGCCTAAAGAAAGAAAGCCCTCGCAGATAATCGCATCTTCTAAGCCGTATCTATCTTCTCTCCTTCTCAATTTTTAGCAGTTTCTTTTAATTTTGGGAAAAGGAATGATTAGTAATTTTTTTAAAGGCAGCATTTGGGGCAATATTGTTTTTAACTATTAATAGATGGTAAACACAACAGCAAAGACAAAATTAAAAAAAAAGGGCATTCTCCAAATGTTTGAAATCACGTGAGTGCGCCTAAAGAAAGAAAGCCCTCGCAAATGATCGCATCTTCTAAGCCGTATTTATCTTCTCTCCTTCTCATCGTAGTTTCTAAGCCGAGTGCACTTCTTAAGGTTCGTCATATATTATAAATCCCAAGACAAATATTTTTCGTGATAATGTTGCGTTATTCTTCCGTGAGTAGACAGAGGAAGCAAATACCAACTCTTCCACGAATTATCAAATCACGGAAGGCGGAAAGAGTCACTTCCGCTTGCTGTTTTGAATGATTCCCCATAGGAACCGTTCATAAGTCAACCGTTCAATAAAAAATAATGACTCTACATGAGCCATAGTAGAAAAAATTGGAATTCATCGAAATTATAAATATTAAGAAACATTAAATCTCAATGAATATAAAGGAGAATGAAGTGATTAAACAAATTGGGGGAATTTTTAAAAAATGAATTAAATGAAAGAAGTAATTGTTATTAAAATGAATAGTAGTGATATGATAATAATCACTATCATATAGTTTAATCCGTTCGAGGAAATGAATTACTTGTACTTCTCCAAAATAAACCGTTATTTGTGACTGAGAAAAACCAAAGTTTTGGTCAATTATGAAGGAAGGAGTCTATGCAAATGAGAAAAATTTTCATTGTAGATCCGGTTGAAGTCATTTTTCATATCAAAAGCAAGAAAGTTAGTTACATGATCCAAAAAATGTATAATAGCGAATTTTTCGAAAAATGTTGACTCATTATATTTGCTATAGCTGTCTTCAAAGGAACATATTTCAGCAGAGAAAATTGCATTAGCAGAACAGGAATTCGGATATATTTCTGTTAGATGACGAACGGTTATAAAAGGAATCACTTATTTCTGTTCGGTTGTGAATTACTATTTTAGCTGTTATTTAGCTATTGTTATTTCTTGGAGGAGTTACGAATAATATCTTATGAATATATTACGAATAACAAGTTCGTTATCCATGCATACAAATGGAAATTACTGTTGATAATCACCCCAGCGCACGACTCCTTTCCTTTTTGCACGTTTTTATTTATCTTGACTTGTTTCCCGTGTGTAAAGATGGAATTTTGTAATCGATATTTCACTCTCTTCCTGATGTGCTAGTATTTTGAAATTTTGTACACTTGAGTCTTCGCGATGACGATACGCTATTTTAATATTTCCAGAACTTAATATCTGTGAATCGATTGTTTCGTGTTTGTGAAGATGGAATTTTGTAATCGATATCTCACTCACTTCCTGATGTGTTAGTATTTTGAAATTTTGTACACGTGAGTCTTCTCGACTACAATACGCTGTTTTAATGTTTCCAGAACTTAATTATCAATTAATCGATTCATTTAATTAAATTCTTTTCTATACTATTCGTGTTACCTGGTAATGCATTCGGGAAAATATATTTCAAGATTCTGTAATATTTAAAATGATGAATAATAAATTAAAGATAAAAAGTAGAAAACAATTGAAATAAAAAAATTTGACCTTTTAGTACATGAATAAAAGTGTGTTTTTAAAACCTGTTTTTATGAAATTTATTCTACATATTATACTGTCAGGTCAATTCTTTCGAAATGAAAACATCCGTTGCTAAGCTTCGCTTTCGATATTTTAATGATGATAAGAAAACAAAATTTCTTTCTTTCTTGGGAGTAAAATAAAAGGTGTTAATTATACGATTGGAGGTTTCGGTAAGTATATTACTTACGTGAAAATGCTAAGAACTTTTTAATAAATCATTTAATGTGTCATTGTGAACTAGATTAGTTCAAAATGGCACATTAAATTGTTGTATTATGAAGTAGAAAATAATCTTTTTACAAAAATTTGGACGTCAAAACGAAATTATAAAAGCGTCGGGCGCTGATAGAAATGTCTTAGAAAATTGGAATGATAACCATATTTATAATATATTTTAATTTTTAATAAATGTTTAAGAATTTTCTCACTTATGATATTCATTATGGCTTGATTTCTTTATAATATCGTTTTCAGCTCCTCACGCTTTTAAGATTTTGATTTGGAAGCTTTTTTTTTAGGGAAAAAATATTCTTTTGTTCTTTTTAGTGCAATAATGAAATCACATTTTAAAAACTTTTCATTTGTATTTTCTACTTTTTTTAGTTTTTAGTATATTTATTAATATAAATAGCGTGGAATTTTAAGAAATTTCATTACCAACAAATTCATTACCAGATGGCGCCACGCATGTAGAATCAAAATTTAATTAAAATTAATCGATTAATTTATAGTTAAGTTCTGAAAATGTTAAAGTATTTTATCGTCTCGGGAACACACAACTGTGCAAAATTTCATATAACCAAAAGTGAGTTGTAAATCGACAGCAGAAATTCCATCTCCAGAAACATGAAACAAGAGGAGTTCAATAAAAGAGACAGTAATAGTTGATACTATCTCCTTCATTGACACCGTCACTTTTCCATTTAAAATATCAGAATTCCAGTTGGAAAAAAACCTGTCAATTGCCGGTGTCATTGATAAGGCGCGCGAAATGAGTGACAATGATACGCACGCGCGGTTTTCTGTCAATGTGGAGCGGATGCGCTCCGATCGATCTTTTGATTGGGGTCAGGAGAAAGCTTTTTTGGCGAGAAGTAAATGTTTTCTTCTTTTAACCTCATTCGACGGCGATTTTCTTTCTCATCTTTGAGGCCAAGTGTGCGCTTCACGAGAAACAAGGTCGGCCGCGCTACAGCGTGACGCGTTTCGCTCACTTGACAATGAAAATCGATACCTTCCACTCAATCAACTTTCATCTCTTTGCTGGGTAATTATGGCCGAGCACAGCTCCCTGCAAAGCTCATATTGAGGACATATGCGCTCAAAGTGATTTAAAATTATTTACCAAAGAGAATTCAGAAAGTTCTTTACTCATTAAATTTAGCAAGATTTAAAATTATTTAACAAAGAGAATTCAGAAAGTTCTTTACTCATAAAATTTAGCAAGAATTAAAATTATTTAGCAAAGAGAATTCAGAAAGTTCTTTGCTCATTAAATTTAGCAAGATTTAAAATTATTTACCAAAGAGAATTCAGAAAGTTCTTTACTCATAAAATTTAGCAAGATTTAAAATTGTTTACCAAAGAGAATTCAGAAAGTTCTTTACTCATTACAAAATTATATTACATCATTAGATATTAACAACTAGGAGCTTAGGAGTTGGTTGATCATTTAATGCATTTAATACTTTCTAAGTAAAAAAAACAGTTTTTTAAAAATACGCTTTTATTAGTATACTAAAATGTAAAAAATATTATTATTATA
The DNA here is from genome assembly GCA_013235015.1 of Araneus ventricosus. Lineage (NCBI taxonomy): Eukaryota > Metazoa > Arthropoda > Arachnida > Araneae > Araneidae > Araneus > Araneus ventricosus. The sequence goes on along the minus strand of BGPR01001085.1, from coordinate 262,743 downwards.
TTCTTTCTACCTTTTTTTGTCTTTAATTTATAATTCATTATTATAAATATTATGGAATATTAAAATCATTTTTTTCTCAAATTCTGTACCAGTCGGTGCCGCTCGTATGGAAACAAAATTTAATTAAATTAATGGATTAACTGATAATTAAGTGCTGAAAATATTAAAATATTTTTTGTCATCGGGAATACACAATTGCACAAAATTTCAAAATTCTAACCTATCAGGAAATGAATGTAAAATCGATTACAAAATTCCAACTTTAAAAATATGAAACAACTCAAGTTAAAGAAAGTGTGTAATTATATGTCAACAATGGATATTGAATAGGACAACAGCTAGAAGCTGAGAGACTGGATGATTATAAAAGGTTAGAAAGCAATAAAAAACTAAAAGTTCGCTACATAATTTAACTTGTAACTTCCATTGATTAAAAAGGGAAAAAAAGACCCTCTCTTGCTGAAATGTAATTTGTGTTCTGAATATCGAATCAAAGAAGTGAGTTTCTTGAAAAATATTTCGTGATTTAAGATTTTCGTCGTGTTTTCTGACTATTTACAACCTTCAAGCACGCAGTCTATGTCTTCGGATGTGCGAAGAATGCCTGAATGCGAGTTATTAAGAAATCTTCCGATAGTTTTTTCAGATTTAATGATGTCTAGGACAATAATATATGATGCATAGTTTTTATGCATTTTGTGAATGGAGATTTTATAGCAAGGATTTACCGTGTTTAACACTACGTTGTCGTCATACCCATATTTTGTTTTCACACCCCGTTGCTTCTTGACAAAACTACTTCCTATATGAAGGGGGGGGGGGGGAAAGTTACCCAATAAAAATATTTCAAGTATTGCTAACAGTGTTGAAATAAATGGTGTTTTTTTCGGGTGGGGTTCGCATCATTTCCGATCGCTTCAGGCAATACCCACCAGGGTGTTAGGATTTCCCGATGAGTACTCATCTTCAGAAAGCCATTATCTACTCAAAAACAAAATATTCACTTCTCATTATCGCTATGAATCATCATCGAAACCAAGCTTAATTGACTACCAGTGAGAATATTAGAAAGTTTCAAAAATCAACCGAAATTTCTGGTTTCTTACCTGTAGAAGACAAGTCCTCCGAAAGGCTGTGTTACTTCCCCCGTTGTTAAGCCCATTGGGAATATGGTTTAGGAAAATTAAGTGACTTGGTTATGCATATAGTAAAGGGCGATGTGAATTTTCCGAGTACTCTTAGAATTATTGAAAGAAGCCTAACTGATGCAGAGACATGAAACATTCCTGTTATGCTTTTCATCAGATGTGTATGCGAGTCATTGCGGAATTATTTGATTTATAAGAAATAAATTTTAAGCCTGAGCAATTAGTTATTGATCATGAAAATAAATTTAATAAAAAACTTTTTTATAGACACATTTTTATCCGTGTACTAAAAGGGAATTTTTTTTCATCTTGATTATTTCCTGCTTATTGGTCATTAAATTATAATTCATTTTTATAAATTAATATTTATAATAATTATATATTAATAATTGTATATAGATATCTTATAATCATTTTTTCTCAAATTTACTACCAGGTGGCGCCAC